>JAPYZU010007328.1:0-11629 GCA_030523005.1 Tryphoninae sp. B BG-2022a | reverse complement strand
AGGAAGAATTGTGCTCATAACAGAACCGCAGTCTTCCTCAAACAGAACATTCTTTCCATCTGTCCATGTATGTTTAACTCTCAGTAGTCACTCTTATTGATAGCTACAATCACGTTATAATCATACTCTATGAAACCCAGAAGTTTTTAAATTGTTATAAATAATGAAATAATGCATAGAGCGATATGAACAAAATACTGAGGTATAATTTGAACCACGATTAAAAAAAAACTCGTGAAAAGTCACTTTTTTTTTTTACAAAAATTGCTGTAACTCTTGTAATTATTGACAAAAAGTCTATTTCATCCAACGCAGATGGGATTTAGAAGGAAACAAAAAGTCTATTTCATCCAACGCAGATGGGATTTAGAAGGAAAGAATGAAACGAAAATCCGACTAATCGTCCGATTAAAAATCTACCTACCTGGTACTGAAGTTGAAGTTCAAACTATCGTTACATGGCGTCACAAAACCCAATTGATGAATTTGAGTGAGCAGTATTCCAAAATCAAAAAAGGTCAAAAAAGGGCCTTAGTCCCGCGGACCCAGTGTGACTATTAAGGGTTAAAAAACAGTCCAAGGGTCTCTTCTTGTGCGGTTGACCCCAAATAATATTCATGCTCTCCTTGCTCTTTTGGTTTCCAATTTCTCATGTCCTAGCTATTGATTTGCATGCTACTCGCTTAATTCGTTATCCAACCAAGGAGCTACAACGTTAGAGCAATGCACACTTTGAGTTGACTATTCTACAGAATTATTTCTCCTAACTATATATGCATGTGTGTGTTATAACACACTTGTATACGAAACCGACTGCACGTATATCGTTAAGCACACGCAGACCTCGAACTCTCTTGGACAAATACGTTGAAGCTGTGACCAACGCACATTGAGGTTTGTACATACATCAAGCTTTCATGCTCATCGGTACTCAGAGATTGTATATCTATATATAAACATACATATATATATATATATCGTATGTACTACTACAGCATCCACGGCCGAGAGAGCACGTGTATACTCGACCAATAGAACGATATAACGGCGCCCTGGGGACGACGAAGGCGCGTAACACGATTACAAGCCGGTGTGTTACTATTGCTGTTGGTGTACATACAAACACATATAGCGAGCCAGAGAGAGAGAGAGAGAGAAGGCAAGCCAGTTCGTCGGTTCGCTGCTTGATTTATCTGCGCGGCGTTGCGTTATTGCATTAGCGCCCCGACGGCGAACCCGCGTCTCTCTCCCTCTCTCTATCTCTCTCGACCTCCCACCCGGACCTCAAGACCTGAGCGCGAATCGACCATGGGCGCATCCTTGTCCCTGCCGTTCATCCCTTGTAAGAAGAGGAATTCAACTTTCTTTTTTTTTCTATACTTCATCTTTAGGTATCGATAGACGTCGTGATGTTAATAGAATTGTTGATGTACTTTTTATATGACCTCTAGTGGTCAATCCCTGGTTTGGACTCAACCTAGAACTGTTGGTACTCGGTTATCTCATTTATCTTCAGTCTTTTGGGAAATTGCAATTAATTGCTGAAAGCATGGTTCGATGATTTGACTGAAAACTAATGATCACTAGGTACCACGACCTTCTGAGAATGGTCAACACCATTATCGTTGGTACTTGGAAATAGACTCTGAAAATTTCACCTTGTACGATACATCATTCTTTATTTGTAGTGGACTATTATTCTATATATTTATATATATATATATATATTTATGTATTTATATATGTATATCCTTATATACTAAATTTCATCTCACAATCAGAGTTAAAGGAGGGTCGACCAAAAGCACTGACTCGTAACACTCCACCGAAGTCTTCCAAATCTTCTATCATCACAGTTTAATCGTTCACCAATTGCATAATAATTGTCGCACTCTTTTCTTCTCAACGAATCGTCACACAAGTTTTTATTTGCACCATTTGCCACAATGAACTTTCGTTATTTTGTACTTTTCAGAGTCTTGTTCTTGCGCTCTCATAACGATAACTCTGAGAACCGGCAGCACGATAAAGCGCAGCTTTACATGGAGCGTTTCCGGTTATTACGCGGGTCTATCGAGACCGAGTGCTTCTTGGTGTCTTCTCGCTTTGAGCCGAAGATCGGCGATGCTTGAATTTTTTGAACGTGCAGCAGCCGCTGCTAAGGACGCCGCGAGACTCAACGGATGTGGATGATTCGTTGGGGGAAGGCAGAAGAGTCCACCAGCCGCTGCGTAATGGAGAACGGCAGGATCGAAAGCCGAACCGACGGAGGGTCCCGAGGTACCACTCACGTTCACACTTGTTCCAGATTGTAAGGGTGGATGCAATCTTAGTGCTGGAAGATAAGGCGCTACTCTGCAAGGTTCCAGAGCCGTCGGAGGACTTCGCGGGGCCAACACCATCCCACCTGAAACACCTCGTGAGATCCAGGAGAAGTCAGAGGAGAGAGAATAAATGGTAATCGGAGAAATTCAATATTTTATATGATCTACGGATACGCGTTTCTTTTCCTTCGATCGCTCATACTGCATTACCCCAAGGGCATTCTTTTTTTAATAGTTACCGTCAAAGAGGGCTACTTTAACATTGCGGGTAACTTTGGCAGATTTTGGGGCTACTTTGACACAGCGTTAAATTCATGCGACCAATCCTACCTATGAATGTGTGGTGTGCGAAAATACACAATAATTCTTTTTAAACATATTTCTATTGTTTCCAATTCATTGTTCCAGTTTATTATAAAGTTGATTTTAATGTTGTTAAACTCAATTTTGATCTCGGTAATAATACATAATGTAACACTGATAATAGAAAACTTGCAAGACTTATAATATAAGACTGATTTCAATAAAAATAATAAGACTGATTAAGTGCCTATAATAGTACCCCAGGTACTTCGTATTTTTCTATAATATGTTTCATTAATAAAGATGATAATTTGATAAGAAAATATTGTTGTTTTTCATTTAATTTTATGTAGAATGCATTAAATATTAATCTTGTTATCAAAATGATATCAAACGTAACCATTACGCTTTGAATCTTCGATGCAGATTACGTTTTAATATCTTGTCAAAGAAGCTTCATACCGAAGGTACTTTGACCCTTTTTAAAAAATATATAAAAAATAGTCGGGGGTGGGAGAGCTTGACTTTCTTATACATTTCATAGCCAAAGAACACATTGGTGTATTGGAACAAAAAAAAATGGCATTTAGGATGTCAAACAAAAGTTACATACAAATAACTTCCAAAACCTGTCAAACTAGCCCTCTTTGACGGTATGTATCCCGTTGATTCAATTATGTTCGCATCGTTATTGGTAATTGAATTACAATTATTACAGATCATCGAATTCTCACAGTACCTTTGTGAAGTTGACTCTCGTGTTTGCGACATTTGGCTCGACGATTCTGAAACCAGACCTGTACACGAGCCTCGCTGAGTCCCAATCTTTGGCTCAGTTCTTCTCTCATGAAAGCGTCCGGATAATGAGTCTCGTCGAAGAGTCTCTCCAACTCGTTAAGTTGTTCCTGGGTGAAATTAGTTCTGGATCGTCTTTGCTTGCCGTTTCCACTGTTGGCGTTATTTGCGCTGGATGCACGGCAATTGGAACCTAGAATAATCGTCCTCTATTATTCACTCGTAGAAATTGTCAGTAAAAAAAAGCGAGCGTCGCGAATAGTCGCCTTTAAAGCACGAAAATAGACATTATACGAAATTTATTTCGCCTTGATCTTTCTCGTCTTACGTACCGTTATCGCTACGTGCCAAATTTAAACGCCGAAGTTTCCTTACGATCGTTTCGCAAATCTCTTCACGGGTCATTTCCCATGGCCCGGGGTCGCTCGAGTTCCCGGGGAGAAATCATCGTAAATTCTCTAGCCGATGCTTTTGTCTCCGGGTGGTTACAGCGATTAAAGCTTTTATAACGTCGAGAACGTTGGAATAGTTTACAATTAGCCAACATTAGTGTTTTTCACGAGCTCGACCCTCGACGTATTCCCTCGTCTTCTCCACTGACAATGAGTCATATTCTCCTACTCTCGTACACATAACGAACGCGAGATGTCGCCTCCGTGGCTCGCATCTACGACCTTCCCTCATCGCGCCGGAAATTGACCGCGAGCGCTTCGCAAAGTCAGACGCTTCCGGTACGTAACGGTGTTGGTAGATGAGTTAATTAATGGGTACTTAATGCAAAGTAAGTATAAAAGGGGAGATTGCGCGAGTGTTATCGACTAAATATAGTCCGGTACGTAGTAAGTTGCGCGCTATAATATAAAGTGCTATGTACCAAGGAGGTGAGAGAAAGGGTGTACTTTCACCCCCAGCGGGCAATGGCGTCTCGAAGAGGCCAAGGAGGGTTGCTCTTGCAATAAGAGACTGCCCCAACGAGCTAAGAAATCCGTGCGATGCGAAACTCTCGCGAAGGGTTCCGCGATTAAGCACCTCGGCGACGCTCGTGGAAGAGCCATGCGATACGCTCTCCCTTGGCGAAGGGCTGCTGATTTATATAATTTAGCAAAGTGCCGAGTGGTAGACACTCTCGGTGTTCTTATATCGTATCGTTAGTCAACCTCCTGGGAATTCCTCGAGACTCGCGCTATCCTTCCAAACTCTCTTGTCCGTGCATCTTAATCACCGCACCTGGAATATACGCCATTATAAGGGTGAATCTGGCTCGTGATCGTGATCGCGTCATTGGTCCGCAAGTTTTCGCTAAGACGAGAACGATCGACTAATCAACAATGAAAATCTTTTAATTTCAATCTGACATTACACATTTCCGGTTCGTAGTACAGTTTTCAAGAAAATAATGGATTTCCGATGCATTTTGGTTGCCCGCACATTCTCTCTCTCTCTCTACATAATTTTGCAAAACGTGAAAATTCGACGTAACGTTTTACCGGCTGTGAATCAGTCGCGTACATCGGTATACTGCAAAATGTACTCGGTTTTAATCAATTAGCGCGTTGGCCGGTACGTGGTAATTCAATCGAAATGGCACTGAAGGGGACGAGGGAAAATTTAGCGCGAACCGACCGCGCCCGCAAACGTATGCGTTACGGTGGTTTAAAATTTCCCCGACCACTTCACAGCCCTGTCGTAGTTATACGCCAAAATGGTAGCTGATGGTACGAGGGTTCCCGAAACCCCCCGCAGCTTCCCGGAATAACGCAGTTATCGATATAGCGTTTGCTGTACACTGCAGTGCCGAGTGTATTGCTGCAAGCATCTCGTACTATATCGCCCATTTCTATCAATTTAACACCTATAGAGTAGATATTGTTATGATTTATAGATATATATGTATATATAAGATTTGTTAGTGGAGCTAGCGAGTTCGCTTTAGCCCACGGAGTACGAAACAAGGCCACTGTTAGCTGTACCATACCGCGTGTCTCTCGACTCCCCCTTAGCTCCAAGAACCGAGGAGCAATCACACTCGGACACGAGGGGTCGCTAATTCGATTACTAAGAGCACAAGCTCCCTTCGTATACGTATCACTGTTTCTCTCATACTTTCACGATTTTCGTCTTTGCTTCTCACACCCCACCCAATTCCTATCGTAACCCTCGTTTGACTCGAGTGTGCGTTTATAACACCGTACCCTATGCAGCAACTATGAGATGGAAAAAGAATATCCACAGCGAAATTCCAACCCCTACGACTACATATGCTGCCTCATCGTCGGTCTCGTGAATAATCAAGGGAGACCTCGGCTCCTATGTACGCGATACGGTAGTATTATTATGGAATAAAGTATAGTGTAGTCGAGTCGAGAGCTCTCTCGCATCACCCCGATCGTCTTCAAGCTTCGCTAATTTGATGAAGCAAGCTCTCTTACGTTATAAGAGCGATGGCTTTCAGATCGTACTAATCTCTCACGATTTACGACTACGTTAATGTGTATAACGATCCCCAACTTCGACGTAATTAAATCCATTTCCCAAAGGTAAACAAGTTATTGGCTAAGGCGCGAAGTAATCTATGCGCTCCTAGCGGCGAGCGTTTGTACTATCCAATATGGCTGCCGCGGCGCGCTTTTTAAAAATCATTTCAGTAATAGATCCGTGTCGATCGTGGATGTTTGTTTACGAGTGGGTGCCTTGGTAGATCCCAGACGATTCGAGGATATAATACAAATTGAATAATGCGTTGATATATAGTCGCTCTCGCTATACGAGAAATAAGTGCCAGAGAAATCTCTTACATCTTCGCGACCGAGTCGTACATCAGTTTGGCGAGTACGATATTTCAAAAATTTACCCCAACGGGCGGTAAACATTGGAAAGATGCTTTGACCGGGGTTCTCGCGAGATCCCCTCATGCTCGTAGCTCATGATTCGCGTCTCCGCCGATGGTCACTCGTGTACCATGTAATATGTACCAAAAAACACTCGCACTGGGTAGGAAACCGGCCGCCTCTCCTAGTCTCGAACTTGCTTCTAGCGAGGAGTCAAGCTTCACTGTACGAGGATTGAATATTTTCTTCGTCCCGTTCCACGTTCGGGCCGACACGTTAGTACGCAGAGGTCGCGAACATAAATACGTAAGTTTCGGCGGGGTTGGGAGAGAAAGAGAGAGAGAGGCTAAACGAAAAAGTGCTATTTCTTCCGACCAACTCGCTCCTCGAAGCGATTTCTGACCAGTCTGTGGAGGGGTTGGATTCTAGGGTTGATCTACTATAGCACTTCGTTGTCGAGCTTCCGCGCGAAATGCCAAGTCGAGGAAAACGATGAAAGTCCGAGAAGCCGAGTTTTTCTTCTCGCGTGCTCAACTTTCGCGTATTCTTCTGCGTTAGAAAGATATATATTTATTATTTTACTTTTGCCCGCTACTGTGATACGAGCAAAGATCGTTGTCAAGGGGCCGGACACCGACTGCTGTATATTTATATATGTATATATATATATATATAATACCAATTCGCTGGTGGCTCAGGCCAGATTGCTTTTTGATTTGCGCTTAATCGGGAAAAGTTATGGACCCCGGAGAGATGACGTTTACCGTTTAGGGGGGATGGGCGGCCCGTCATAGCGCGGCGTACACGCAAACTCTCGCACCGCGGGGTTGCCTGCCCAGAAAACTCGTCATACACATGTATATGGGCGCACACTAATCCCGAGCGCATATTAAACCATAAATCTATATGAATTTACAGAGACCCGCGGAAAAGTTTTCGACGGGAGACCCGCGCGAGAGAGTGCTAAAACTGCTCTAGAACGACGAGTTACACGATTGCTCCACTCTATCTTGTCGCATATATATCAACATCCATAGAGCATGCAACATTTAAAAAAAACATCCCGGAAATATTCAACCCTTCCCGGGCTCGCGTAGGGACGCAATAACACCTCACGACCTTTTTCAAAACGATTTTTTGTCAGCTCTTGCTATACACTACTGGTCGAAAATTTTAATACAATTGATCATCAAGATTGTGGATCTTGTGCAAGAATCAACACAATCACGTTGGTTTGATTCCGACTTTTGTGCATTTTTAAATTCTAGCGAGTTTCCTTAGATTAATGATACAATCTAGGAAAGTCTTGATTATTTGATACATTTCCTAAATCGTGTTTAACTTTAGAAGATTATTTTCAAATTATATAGATACTTTAGCGATTGTACAAAATAAAGAGGATTCGATTATATCGGGACATTTTTAATGGAGTTGTTTGAAACGTAATCGATAGACACAGTCTCGACCACCGTATGTAACGACCCAATTAACAATGAACGAGAACGCACATCTATTAATTACAAGAGGGAGAGAAAATTCGATCAGGGGATGAAATAGTTATCGAGAATTTTACTTCGTCCCAGGTCGAGAGATGGAAAAAGAGCGTGACAAAAAGATCTCGTAAACGGGATATCTCGCGCGTATCGTTACGTTATAATATGTATAAGAGGACACGTACGAAAGAAAATGAAAGCGCGTCTCGGGACTCACCTCGGTCAACGAGCGCGAGAAAAGAAACATTGAGAGAAAGAGGATAGAGAAAGAATCTCTATATCCCAATCACTTCTGAGCTTTATTGGACGATGTTCGTGAATTATTAAGGTGCTTCCCCGACGGTTTCATCGGGGAAACCCTCCTCTATTCCCCACAGCGATGCGCACCACTAGCGACCACACATATCCTCGTGGTGTGTTTTTCTAGCTCTGTACAAGCCCCCAGTAGGACAGAAGTATTAGAGCACATATAGCGAGATGTGAATCGTGGGAGAAGAGATGGTTTCATACTTCGGATAACGTCGAAGCACTTTGAGGCGTTTAGTTCCCGCACGGATTTTTATCCCGACGGACAAGAATCCTCCGGACGGTAGAATCCACCGCTTAATTTTTCCGTCCAAGTCGTGGCTTTTAAAAGAACTTATATAGTTCATTTCTCGTTCGTTACCGATCGTCGTTGAAAAATTAATTACGTATCTCGTCGTCACGAAGAAGGATGATAAGAGCGTGTGATCGAATCGGTTATCGTTTTTATTTACCTGCGAATTAAAGTTTGAGTGTATTTAATTTCCATCATTCACTCACCTTTCCCGCTACTTTCGTCCGGATTCGCGACCGCTTGCCTCGATAAAACGTTCGCCACTTGACTCTCGGTACATTTGCTTTTTCCATCGTCGACCGGAGATTGGTGAAGCTTGATTCCCGTCGCGGCGGAGGAAACGTCCGGACTCGGTGTACCGCGAACATCTCCGACTAGGTTTGGAACCGGCGGTGGCGATGGGCTACAACCCAATAATTTTCTCACCGAAAGCTTGAGTTCCGGTGTCTTCAAGGTAAACGGAGCTGGTGTTGCGGCTTTTGGTATTCCAGGCAAAGTCGTTGTTACTAATTTTTCTGGACTCTTCTCTTTGATCGCTTCCCGCCTCGAAGATTTGATCTTCGTTGTAACGGAAAGGTCCTCGGGCTGTAAGCGTGCTTCTGGTGAAGACGGTGGATTCTCATCGTCGAGCGACGTCTCGGTGTCGCAGGAACCGTCGCGATTGCTCCTCGTCGAATTTCCATCTGGCAAACCGAATTTTCGAGTCATATGTTTTCGTTGATTCCATCACGAGCGATAACTTCAAAATGATAAATATTACAAATCGCGAGAATGAACCGGTGGAGTGAAAGATAAACGGTGAACAATTGTTTCCTTGGACAAACTTCTCGACCAAGCGAGCGAATGATATTATTGTTATTAACCGCGTGATAAGGAAAATGAACTAAGTTGAATTACAAATTACTTGTTTGAATTTACGTGTGATTGAGTCAAGCTGTTTCAGGACAAGTGTTTGGATAAACAACGGGAATGATCCCTAAGATTAAATGCTATCTTAAACTTTCTTTCGCTGATTCCACCGGGTCATTGTTCACGATACTTTGTTGACCTACGGACAAAGTAAAATACGAATCGCGCGTACGAGAATCGCTGACACTGTCGACACTTGTAGTAGAGCCAAGAAGATGAGCGACGCTCAGTGTTATTGCTGCCGTTGTCGTTGTACTGCCGTTGGTACCGGAAACCGTACAGTTATTATTACCACTGTAAGATCCACTAGTTTCAGTATTCACAATTCCATGATTGTCAGCAACGGAGGTTTGCTGATAATGATGATTGGCTCGATTGACCACGGCGGAAGCGACGACAGCCTCGCGATGTTGATGCTGCTGATGACTCGCGGTATTCGCGTGATCGAAGCTTTTCGATACAAACTGCGCCAATTGTTCCATTCTTGGTGAAATGGCTCGCCGACGGCGACGAGCAACCGTTGACCAACACGCGGTCCTGCCGTGCTGGTACGGTGACCGCGCGACGGGCAAATTCTCTCGGCCGTCGTCGTCGTCGTCGTCGTCGTGATGGTCGTAGATGTGTAAAACGATTCGTGTACACCACACCAGTGTGCTTTCGGGCAAAAGCTACGACCAGGATGTCGAGGATGCCACGCGCGTACCCCCAGGTCCGCCATTTCAACGCCGGCCAATCCAAAGCACCGTAGGCGTTACCCGGTAAACGCCCCGGATTCTCGCATCCCTTACCGAAAACCCCTGTTTTTAACCATCCCCTTTGGTATATCCGGCGCCGCCGCGGAACCGCAATCCCCCTCTGGCACGAATCTTGCACGTACGTGTTAGTGTGTATGTTAGCGCCGCTCTGAACTCCCTCATTAGCATTTCACCCCATTTGGAGTGAACGCGGTCCTTACCACACTCCGCCCATCCTATATTTTCAACTGGTATAGAACGGCTGTACGCACAACGCCAATACCGTCAACCTGATGGTTATCCATCCACCGTTTTCCCACCAAACTGTACAGGACGTGTTATAGTGATGCCACATAGATTGCAGGATATCGAATTAGTCGTATCATTGCCAAAGTTCTCGCGGTTAATTCTCAAGCTTCCGAACGCTATTTAGTTAACCCTGTCTGTATATTCGATACACGGAGGATAAAGAAACGTGCAAATTGAAATTTACACGTAATTCTCATCGATTCGCAAAGTCTCCTCTGTGACCAATTGGCTTACCCAATTTTGGCTTACTCAGAGAGGAAGCTTTGTCAAACCGCCAACACTATGAGCCCTGGCTCTTCAAATTTTTAATTTACTAATGTTTCCTTCCAGATTCAAGCCTAAAGAATCAATAAAATGTTGTAAATAAAAAACCGTACAACAAATATTTTGTCTGGAATTTAATTAATTTTATCAATTATTACCAAAGGTGTTCTAACCAATTATTGTTATTTGAATCACTTCACCTCCCATCATCCAGAAATAAAAAATAGTAAACCGTTATTACATATCGCCCTCCAAAATTTAATATTAATGTACAAAATCTTTTCGAACCTCACTACGAATATTCTAATTAGCAAACGTACCTAGTCACAATTTAGAAATCCCACTGATCGAAAAGAATCGCAAGCTCGTAAAATTCTCAAACCTGTAGAAAAAGAGTCCAAACCAAAAGAAAACCCACGACTGTATTCAAATGCAACTGCGTTCCAGGGATAGCCCTCGCCGTACCGGCCCCAATAGTAGATATGCAGTTTAGCATTGACAACTCGATAGTAACAGAAAGACAGAGAAGGGAAGGGTCGTTTGGCTGTACAATGCTGACTTATGGATACGGGGATGAAGCGAAGTGGGGGTTCGCAGGGTTGCGATAAACGAGAACAATCTATAGTTGGCCATATGTAAAAGTGAGAGAGAAAGGAGAGAGAGAGTAGGTGGCGGCGAATCCTCCTGTACATCGGCCACATGTAAGAGAGAGAGAGAGCGAGTAGGTGGCGACGAATCCTCCTGTACATCGTTCCTGCATCCTGCAAGTAGAAAGCGACGTTAAACTAACATCTATGTATGTATGTATGTATACATAGGAATGAATATATAGATACGTAGTACAACCGGAGAAAAGCACGAGAAGATATTGTGGTATGTATCCGTGTATAGGTGTAAATGTATGTGTGTGTGTGTGCGTGTGTGTGTGTGCGACGAGGAAAGCGCGGTTCTCTGTAACGCAGGCAGACGGAGCCAATCAGAACCCAATGCGATTACCTTAACGAGAAATCCGATTACTTATTCATTCCCCCTAACTCGAAATCAGTTTAACTAATCGTTTAATTCGGTCGCT
>JAPYZU010007318.1:0-10420 GCA_030523005.1 Tryphoninae sp. B BG-2022a | reverse complement strand
GCTTCCACTATTTTCGCCTGTACTCCTATTCCTTCCAGTACTCTCCTCGCCGTTTCCTCCGCCGACCCCCAAACTTCCACCCTTTTTATCATTATTTTCTTCTTCACTATTACCTTCTTCTTTCTTCCCTCTCTTTCCTCTCTACTTTTCTCTCCATTTCCTTTACTCTCTCTTCCAATTCCCTATTCCTTTCTTCTCCTATCATCCTCCCCTCTCCCCCCTTTCTCTCTTTTTCCTCCTCTATTTCCATCTTTCTTAATCTCCTTTCTATTTCTTTCATTTTTGCTGGCACAGTCTAATATATATATGTTATACGTTCATTGTTAAAAACGATCGTTCGTTGAATTAAAAAATCTGATATCAATATGGTTTACAATTTCTTTTCGATATGTTATATGAAAAATCCGCGGAAAAACAAAAAATTAAAAAAAAGAAAGTCGAATTCGGTCGATTATTGGCGGAGTTATAAGCATTTCGGAAAACGCATTTTTCAAAATCGGACATTTTTCAAAAATTTATATCCCGTGAATATATTGATAAAAAAAAATTTGTTAATCATAGAGAGGAGTCCCAGGACTAAGAGAAAAAATATGTTCAAAAAAAATCAGAGATGCAACCTTCCAAATATGCCCATTTCCTGAGTAATACCTCACATACAGGGTGAGGAACGCACAAAATCTTACTACATATCTCGGTAATTAAGGGGGGATTGTCTTTTTTTTCGCAAAATTTACCGCTTTTTGGGAATTTTTTTGTGAAGAAAGTATAAAACTGAAAACTTGTGAAACTTGGCATATAGTTTTATTGATCTGTTTACTACATACAAGAAAATTTTTAAACAACTTCCTCAAAAAATACGCCTTCCGCCCCCCTCGACACGCGATGGTCCTTTTTTCATGGTGTGCACGATTACAGCCTTCGCGTTCATCTTACAACAAAAACCCAAAAACATTTTACTTTAGACACATATAGCTATCGTTCGATGAAGGGGAAAAAATTAACGATTTGGTGATGTTTTGAACTTGAAGTATCGATTTTTGAAAACAATTGATCGATTTTTTGTTATAAATAAAAAACTATTGAACGTATTGCTTTTTTGCTTCATCAAACGATAAAGGGATGTCAGCTGAGCATTCTGTCCAAATTTGAAGGCAATCGGTTGAATAGTTTTTGAGAAATCGTGCACACCAGTTGTGAAAAGTTTGTTTTGAGAAAAACGCGTTTAACAAAAACTATTCAACCGATTGCCTTCAAATTTGGACAGAATGCTCAGCTGACATCCCTTTATCGTTTGATGAAGCAAAAAAGCAATACGTTTAATAGTTTTTTATTTATAACAAAAAATCGATCAATTTTTTTCGAAAATCGATACTTCAAGTTCAAAACGTCACCAAATCGTCAATTTTTTTTTTTATTTTTTTCCCTTCATCGAACGATAGCTATATGTGTCTAAAGTAATGTTTTTGGGTTTTTATTGCAGGATGAACGTGAAGGCTGTAATCGTGCACACCATCAAAAAAGGACCATCGCGCGTCGAGGGAGGTGGGAGGCGGATTTTTTGATGAAATTGTTTAAAAATTTTCTTGTATGTAGTAAACAGATCAATAAAACTATATGCCAAGTTTCACAAGTTTTCCGTTGTATACTTTCTTCACAAAAAAATTCCCAAAAAGCGGTAAATTTTGCGAAAAAAAGACAATCTCCGACATCACAAAAAAATGTTCCACGCAAAAGTTGTACGGCGCAAAGGGGGTCATAAAATGCGACTAATTTTTGTTTATTTCGGTGGACGCGCTTACGCGCACTGAAGGTCCCCTCTGCTTATGGAACGGTACAGTTATTCCCAGTCATCTTGTAGAGCATCGTAAACTGTTTAAAAATCATTTGGGGGTCAGAGCCACTCAAGGTCGTTCAAGGCCAGTATCGATGATATAAATCTAAATATTTCGGATCATTATAAAATATTTGGTAGTCTTATGTATTGGATATATGATAATGATTTAGAGTAAGAAATATATTTACGTATACATAGATTAGAGTACAAAAACAAATCGACACACGAGCCCGTGTAAACATAAATATTGACCGACGATTCGACAGTGGTCAAATACGTACAAAGAGATCAAAGGGTTTATAATTTCTTTTCTACCTTAGCGACTGTTCCTTTAGTTCATGCGATAAGTCGTCAGTCTCGTAGAGATCTTTGTCAAGAGTAGATGGACCTTGCCTCGCGTTATGAATCAAGTTAAATAGTTAATTGAACATCTACCTGAGTTAGAATTATTTCGCAACCCATTTCCAATAGGTTATGGGCCCAGTGCACTCTGTGAATAAACTGTGTGTTTTATAAATTATTTTAATTATTTTTGTTTAAGTGCATTTTATTTTCTAAGAGTAAAAGAGGTGACAATGGAAAGATCAAAGGATAGGAGAAACATTCAACCCTTCAATGGGAGTAAATATAACGCGTGGAAAGACCGCATGAGAAATTTATTGTTTGAATTAAATGTACTGAGAGTAATTGATGAACAGGTTCCTGAAATAATTAATAGAAAATGGCAGAAAGCCGAAAGAAGTGTAAAGTGTATTATCGTTGAATATCTATGTGACGCTTATTTAAAATATGATACACCAGGATCTACAGGAAAATCAATTTTGTAAAAGCTTGATGCCGTTTACGAAAAAAAGAGCGCGGCCACGGAGGTATCTGTTCGGAATCGTTTGAGCAGACTAAAAATGAAAAGTGAAACTTCGGTGACAGACCATTTCGAAATATTTGATGAACTGATAACGGAATTAGCAGCGGCCGGTGTGATAGTGAATGAAAATCAAAAAGTGTATTATTTGTTGACCTCTCTGTCTGCCGCATATGGAACAGTGTCAACAGTAGTCGAAACAATTACAGAAGATCAAATCACGCTACATTTTGTAGAAACAAGACTTCTGGTTCACGAGACGAAAATGAAAAACGAAAGTGTTGACACCAGTGCAAAAATGTTGCATGCCGAGAAAGAAACACTGCGTAAAAATGATAAATATTGTAATTGGAAAGGCACTCGAGGAAACCGGCGAGGAGCAAGAGGAAGAAACAGTAGCTCTCATCTTCCATCCAGATGTAACCAAAACAGGAACTCGTCCTTTGGAAAATACCATCAGTGTGGACGAAGCAGCTTTAAAATAAAAGATTGTTGGTATTACAAGAAAAATTAAAAATATTTGGCGGAACGTAACAAGACTGCAAACACAATACAAACTGTGTCAAAGAAAGGAGATGGTAACATATGAGCCGTTTATTTTTAAAGTGGCCTAACTCCATTTTTTATTTTTTTTTCAGGTTATCATGGTTACGTGTACAACTTCATGTCATTTATCAGTAAAACATTTCAGGTTACTTATAATCCGAGCAAATACGATATATTCTTGACACATAAGTTTTTACAGTTAGTTCAATAATCAAACAGTGGAGTTTGAAAGTGGCCTAACTCCATTTAGACGGTGTTTACTATTGATAATGTCGGAAAGCAGTGATGAAGGTGATTTTAATTAATTAGTATTTACAAATCAACCTCAGTTTTTGGATAATTGCGTTAGTTGAATAACCAGTACGTTTAATTAATATAAAACTTAATATTTCACCCATGAGGAAGAACAGAACGAGACGAGTTCAGATAGTGAAGAAGAAATAGCAACTAATGATTTAAAAAAAAATCGAAAAAGAAACAGAATTATAGAACAATATTCATCTTCAGGGGATGAAGATACGAATAACAATGGAAAAAACATTGATGAATCATACATCCAAAAACTGCGAAAGATTAAACGGAATTCAGGAAAACGATATTGTACTGAAACCGGAAATATTGTACCTGAAAAATTGTTTGAAAACAAAGGTTGCCGTTGTCGGAATGCCTGCATAAAGAATTACGATGAAGAAGAAAGAATATTTTTGAAAATTTTTGGGGCTTGGGAGATTTTAACAAACAAAATATATTGCTTTACAAAGCTGTCGAGCGCAAAATTGTGGAACGAAGACGTCCAACAAACGGAAAAGGTTCGCCAAGAAATTGGAGTTTTAGGTATTTGTTAAATTCCAAAAATGGAAAAGTTTCCGTCTGCAAACAATTCTTTTTCGGTACTATTCAAGTAAGTGAAGGACGCTTAAAACGAGTATTAAACTCTGCAAATGTAGGCAATGATTTACGTGGGACGATGGTTGGATGATGAAGGAACTTATCTCAGGAAAGGAAAAAGCATGTTCAAAACCATATTAAAAGTTTTCCTAAATTTGAATCCCATTATACTACATTTCATAGTCCTAACAGAAGATATCTACATCCTAATCTTATTCTTAGGAAAATGTTTGATTTATACAAGCTTCATTACGAGGAAAATAAAATAAAACCCGTTAATGAGTGGAATTGCAGAAAAATATTCAAAAAAGATTTTAATTTACATTTACACCAACGGCGCAAAGATACATGTCAAAAATGCGACTCATTAAATGTCAAAATTAAAGCATCGAATGATGATGAAGAAAAGAACAAACTTACAGAAGAACACGATGACCATGCAGAATCAGCTAGAAATTCACTAAAACAAGATCAGGAGCAAGTATCACGTAATTCAGATTATTATTTTGCGTTCTCTTTCCACTTGCAAAAAGCATTACCGTATCCCAAGTGGACTACCTCAGTAGCATGTTATAAACGCAATATGTATGTTCTACATTTAGGTGTTCACAATTTTCATAACGATAATGTTTATATGTACGTTTGGGATGAAACTATTGCATCGAGAGATTCTCAAGAAATTGTTTCGTGGATCCTACAACATGTTACAAATTTAAGAAATGAATGACACATTATACCTTACAGTGACATGTGCACTGGGCAAAATAGAAACATTAAAGTAGCTTTAATGTGGTTGAAAATTGTCCAAAGTTTGAAAAATAATGTGGAAATCATAGATCACAAATTTTTAATATCAGGACATTAATTTTTACCAAATGATAGAGATTTTGGCGTGGTAGAAATCCCATTAAAAAACATAATTTGCTGTTCGTTCCCCAAGATTATTACACGATTATAAAAAAATGTCGGAAAGGTAATAATTTTCTTGTAAATGAAATGAGACAAGAAGATTTTGTATCCACAAAATTATTAGAAGACGCAATTTTTAAAAGGGTAAAGAATTCTGATGGAGAAACAATAAACTGGCTAAAAATATGTTGGTTGCGTTTTGTCAGAAATGCACCGTATAAAATTTTCTATAAGACATCAATGAATAAGAATGAAAATTTCAAAGTCCTGAATTTATTACCATGTCGGGGTAGACGAAGCAAGTTCGAAAATATTGTATTAACACCACAGTATAAAAATATCAGACAAATTACAACAGCAAAATTCAAGGACATAATGGACCTATTACGATATATACCACCAGAACATCATGATTTCTTCAAATGCCTTTCATACGCACGAAAAAATGTAGATGAGTAGTAAATTGTTTCGTAACAAATTTATGTTATGTAATTTTGTACGTTATGTAGTTAAAAAATGTTTTGAATCGCTTAAATTATGTTTCCAAAGGGTTTTAAAGATATGTAAAATAAATTCAGTATTGTTTTTTTTCAATTTGAAGCATTTTAAATAATGTTGAATGCACTTGGGCACCTTCAAATTTTATAATGAATCTGGTTATTAATTATGAAAGCGGCCTAACTCCATTGTTCATAAGGAAAAGCACATTATTCAGCAAATTATTGCCACTATTTTAATAAGAACTATAAATCACCTTAGATACATTTAAGCAGAATGACTCATTAGTATCCTATACGTGTATTTTTAAATTCATTGAAACGCAAAACATTAAATATCTCGATTTGAAGATTAATGGAGTTAGGTCACTTTCAAAATAAACGGCTCATATCTGACTATGCATTTATGATCGGAAATTTTCGAAACAAGGAGAGTAACAAATTACAATCCTTATTAGACTCTGGAGCCTCTGATCATCTTACTAATGACGAAAACATATTTTCAAGTGTGAAAGATTTGAACCCTCCAATGAAAATTTCACAGCCAAAAAGGGAGAGGTCATCACGGCGACGAAAAGAGGAAAAATAAACGTGACAACGAATTTGGGAATTCGAGTCGTCCTAAAAGTACTTTTCTGTCCGGAGGTGCCTTACAATTTACTATCGGTAAAGAAAATGCAGCAAGCGGGTATGAGTGCCATCTTTGACGAAGCTGTCGAATTTTTTATTCAAAAGAACATAAATGCTCAAGTATATAATGCCCTTGCAAATAATTATAATCTATGGCACCAACGCTTGGGTCACATTGGGACAGGAAAATTTTTAGAGTTGATAAATAAAAAAATGGTACAGGATACAAGTTTCCTTGATAAAGTGATACCAAGTCCTGATTTGTGTGAGGCTTATATACATGGTAAATTATCTCGCATGCCGTTTGAGAAAGCAAAGAATGAGAGCCACATAAAAAGACCATTGTTTATAATTCATACAGACGTCTGCGGTCCTATCAGTCCTTCCACAGTAAATAATAAAAATTATTTTGTTTCCTTCATTGACGAATTCACGTACTGTACAGTCGTTTATTTAATTACACAAAAATCCGATGTATTCTCAATGTTCACAGATTACGTAGCAAAGAATGAAGCTCATTTAAATCTGAAAATCGTAAATTTGTACTGCGGTAATGGACGAGAATTTTTGTCGAACGAAATGAAATCGTTTTGCGTACAGAAAGGGATTACTTATCATTTAACTGTTCCGTACACTCCTCAGACGGTGTGGCAGAACGCATGAATAGGACAATCATTGAGAGAGCACGCACAATGATAAGCGGTGCGAGTTTGAGGAAAGATTTTTGGGGAGAGGCTGTATTAACGTTTACGTATCTCGTGAATTTAACTCCCACTAAAGCTCTGAAAACCGACAAAACACCATTTGAAGCATGGCATGGTAAAAAGCCAAAATTAAAATATTTAAGAATTTTCGGTTCAACAGTATACGTCCACGACAAAATGAGGAAAAGAAAATTTGATAAATAATTCTGGAATGGAATTTTAGTTGCTTTTGAACTCAACGGATACAAAGTTTGGGATGGCAATACAGAGAAATTTGTTATTGTCAGAAACGTAATTGTGGATGAGGTAAATTACTTAAAATCTCGGCCAGTGATGAAAGAGGTTGAATTAGAGGAAACCTTGGAAAAGAAAGCTGATATTTCTGACGAAGAGTAAAAATCAGTAGACAAGGTCCGCAAATCTGATATTGAGAAATCAGATAGAATTGATAACAATAAATTCGATATTGAAAAATCGGATAAATTAAAGAAGCGTAAATCTGATAGTACAGGCAATTCAGATACACTGGATCCGATTGATGAAAAAGTAATGGAAAATCCAAATAAAAATAAATCTGTAGTTGAAACACATAAGTATAGGTCATTACCAGAAAATACTTAATAAACACAGTACGGATGAAATAGTCCGAGTTATAAAAAGTGAGAGAATTAAACAACGACCTCATGTCTCATACGACGCAACTGAGATGTCAGACGAATACCTCTTGTGCGCTCAGTCCGTTGTTTATAGTATACCAGTTTGTTTCGAAGAAATAAAAACACGCGGCGATAGAGAACAATGGGAGCGTGCAATCCAAGATGAAATAAATTCTTTAACAATGAATCAAACTTGGAAATTGGTATTGAAGCCAAAAGATAAACACATTATTGATTGCAAAGGGGTATTCTCTATTAAAAACGATGAATTTGGAAAACCGCAAAAATATAAAGCTCGTCTAGTTGCTCATGGTTTCAGTCAAAAATATTTCAATTGACTACAATGAGACATTTGCACCAGTTGCAGGAATTTCGAGTTTTCGCTTTATTATTACTTTTGCAATTCAACATGATTTATTGATGCATCACATGGATGTGAAAACCATATTTTCAACGGTATTTTGAAGGAAGAAATTTACATGCGGGTTCCTGAAGGAAGTAACACGAATCAAGTATGTAAATTAAACAAAGCCTTGCATGGATTAAAACAAGCGGCTCGATGCTGGTTTGAGATGTTTGAAACAGCTTTATTGGTAAAAGGATTTCAAAATTCACAAAGCGATACATGTATATACATTCTAAAGGAAAATTTTCCGGGAATATATATGTCGTACTGTATGTGGGTGACCTTGTGATTGCGACTGCTAATTTTGAAACGATGCAAAAATTAAAAAATTATCTAATGAACAGATTTTACATGACAGATTTGAAAGAAATAAAATTATTCTTGGGAATGAGAGTTGAAAGAAATAATGAAAACTTAACGCTCGATCAAAGTGCGTACATCAAAAATGTTCTTGAAAAATTTAACATCAGCGATGCAAGTCTGTCAGTACACCTCTCGCAAATAAAATTAATCATGTTGCTTTTAATTTAGACAAACAGTATGAAGCCCCTTGTCGAAATTTCATTGGTTGCTTGATGTACATAATGACATGTACAAGACCAGATTTATGCACATCTGTCAATATTCTGAGTAGATATACGAACAAAAATGACAAAGAACTTTGATAAAATTTGAAAAGAGTTCTGAGATATTTGAAAGGATCGATAAATATTAAATTAACGTACACGAAAAATAAATATAACGATTTATTGTGGCTACGTAGATTCTGATTGAGGTCGTAGTGAAGGTACACATCGAAAAAGTACGACAGGATATTTGTTTAAATTATATGAACGATGCACGATTTGTTGGAATACAAAGAAACAAACATCAGTAGCTATTTCGTCGACAGAAGCAGAATACATAGCTTTGTATGAAACAGTAAAAGAGGCACTCTGGCTAAAATCATTAGCGACAACATTAAATATCAATGTTTCTGATCCGATAATAATTTACGAAGACAATACTGGTTGTATAAGTATCGCAAACAATCTAAGCAGTCACAAAATTAAATACCATGCCTTAAGAGAACACATTAAGAAAAATGTAATAAAATTACACTTTATTCCCACAAATAGCCAATTAGCGGATGCAATGACGAAACCATTGCAAAATGTGAAATTTTTGAAGCTCAGAGCCGGAATGGGGTTGGAGTGACTGAAGCATTAATTTTCCTATTTTATTTTATTTTGCGTTGCATGGTCTGATTGGGTTTTTCTGGGTTTCCCCAATCCTAAGCAACTAATGTTGGACCATTTTTGTATTTCCCCAGTAAATAATTAAATAATTAATAAAAAAAGGCATGAGGAAGGTCTATCACTCAATTTTACTTTTTATAAAAATGTAATGTAATTATAGTAATAAGGTTTTGATTTTACTATTACAGTTAATGCACATAAAACAATAAATTTGTCGATACATTTTTGAGGTGGCGTATTGGATATATGATAATTATTTAGAGTAAGAAATATATTTACGTATACATAGATTAGAGTACAAAAAGAAATCGACACACGAGCCCGTATAAACATAAATGTTGAGCGGCGATTCGACAGTGGTCAAACACGTACAAAGAGATTGAACATCTACCTTAGTTATAATTATTTCTCAACCCATTTCGAATAACTTCTTTTTAAAAAATTGTCTACTTACGGAATAAAATACGTACGTCTCCGTGTAAGCCCCTTCCGCTTGTTTTCACTATTTCCCGTGCAAATCTTCTTTCGTCACTGTCACACACATACACATCGCACTTGACTCTCACTTAGTTCACTAAACACAAACGCGACTCTATCAATAAAAGAAACAACGTTATAATTCACGACGAAAAAATATTACACTTCACAGACTACCGGATTATTACACACTCGCGTGCCCGGCAAGCTGAGCGCCTAACTTTATACGTCACACGGCTCTCTGGCACTGCGACGATATATATACTGTAACGTTGTACGCCACTTTTGTCACGCCGTTGGGAGGGAGGTATGGGGAATTTTGAACGCAATAAAAAGTAAACAAAAAAACGTAATAATTATAACACAGTAAATAACAAACTTTATTGTCGATTTCTTAACGGCGGACTATCTCCGGGGTATATAATATTTAATAAAAAAATCCCTCAACTTCTTTTGGGCGCCAGTTAATTTTTAAATAATACAAAATTAACAAAAAAAAAATAATAAAAAAAATAATCTCGATAACTGGGTTGAAGGGAAGGGCTAGCGCATATGTAAGGGAGAGGGTCAATCGGGAAGGTTCTCAGGGTGAGGTTCGCCGACGCAACGGCCTCTTAATAATTACCACTGGCTGTAATTTCTTCTCGTACGTATTCGATATCGCTGGTCAATATTTAAGAGTAACTCGGTCGGTCGCAGGGAGAGGGGCCAAGCGGGGAAACGGGAAGATGTTTTGGATTTGGGAGTCGGCTGTGCCGAGGAAGGTCGGTCGT
>JAPYZU010007315.1:0-11345 GCA_030523005.1 Tryphoninae sp. B BG-2022a | reverse complement strand
CTTTCGAAATCGAAAATTTCCCAAGTTACACGAATTACAATCTCGATATAATTGTTACGAAGAAAAAAATCAATTTTTCGATTACTTTGACCTTCAAAATTACCCACAATGTCAGTGTAACCTTATTTTACGTTATCCATCTATTCCCAGTGATCGGATTGTTTATAGATTTGCTATAAAATTCCGATATTCTTCCAAAATACGAGAAAAATTCAAAAAATCGCGCGATTTCTCTCTCTCGGGGCGTTTAGTGAACGACTCGGTAGTGCGAAGAATATTTTATGAATGAACGAGATTCTCGTGGCACGTACGCAAGTATAAAAATACCTATACAAGTATTTCCATTCGAGATTTCGCCGACAAACGATTCTTTTCCCTCGATGTGGTGCACCTGTCCCAGTTTACTTTACGCTACCGCAACATTTACTAAACCTTGATTTTCTATAGTTTCACATCGTCGATTGTGCCTGTACCTTTATTTATTTACATACTTATGTTCAATAACAGTCCAATATAATTTGTACTTTGTGTACTTGAAAGTGTTTACTTTCGTGTACAATATCACAAAAAGAAAGTCGGGCAAGCTGCAAAGAGAGAAAGAGAATGAAGGGGGGGGGGGGGGCGTAAGCAACGAAACAGATCGAGAGAAGGGCGTCGGCGAGAGAGAAAAATAGAGATGAATAAAAAGTAGCGAGGAATAAAAATGCGCGTAGCTTCGTCATAATCTTATTATATATTCTAGCAGCAAAATTCTACCTCCTACATAGAATGTTTCCTTTCCTCTACCCCTCAGGCCCCCCTCTTTCTTTTCCCGTTCTCCTCGTCTTTCTTGACTTTCTCTCCATTGGTGGAAAAGCGGGGGTCGCTAAAGCTTTTCTCCTCTCGTCGTCCTCGGGGGTGGTGAGAACGCTTTTACCCCCCCCCTCCCTTCCCGACCCCCAACAACCTCTCCCTTCCCACGCCCGCCAAGACAAATCGTGGCAATCACACGAGATTCTGAATAACAAAAGTATCCCCACTAGTAGCGGTATAGTACATACTATAGCTGTTCCACACTCTACGCTTTTCACCCTGGGAAAAGGCAAAGGAAAAGAGAGAGAGAGAGAGAGAGAGAGATGGGAATCTCGTCGCGCTCTTGGGATCGGAGCTTTTGCGGGAAGGGGGATAAGACATGTTTACAGGGAGAAAACTGATACTGTTAGCGAGGATCTGCGCCACCTGGGGTCGCTCTCTCTCGTCTCGAGAGCCCGCACGACCAACCACCCCCGCACCATATATACATATACAATGTGTGTGTATATATATGTATATGTATGTGTGGTTATGGATATGGACCAAGCATTGAAATCGTACCGATATTGATAACACGCGCTTACACCAATGCGCTACATTTTTCTTGTCGTACGTTCATCGTGTCATCGTGCCAAAAAAAGGATCTCTCGACATTTTTCAACCGACCTACGTTTTAACAAATTTGTCCGTTATCAATGAATCTCTTATTGCAAATTGAACGAATCGATAATTCGAATGTATATATAAAGATTGGGGAATTTTATTAAATATAAAAAAGAGTTTGTACGATCTTATTCGTTATAATTGACGAGGACGAGGAGACAAGACTCCCCGAAAGGTTGAGAGGATGTAAAGAGAGGAATCGCGATCATTTATAATCGGCTGATTCGTTCTCGTTAGAGTTACATCTGGCGCGATTTGTTTGTCCTAATCCTCTTTATATACATATATACATATAGGTATATAGACATTTAGCTATATCTTATCAGGATTCATCAACCAACTCGCGGATTATCCTCGTCCAGCCCCTTTCTCTCGGCGCTTGTTATGTCACCTTTATTACGAAAAACAGAACAGCTCCGAAACTATCGAACATTTATTTTTTTGTATTCGGTTATTTACGATCCTCGCGTGATGAAACGGGAGACGCAAGGGCGATGAACGAGACGAATTTTTGCGAGCGGACGTTTATCGCCGGAGAGTTATGAGAACCGTGGCGGTCAAAATGAGCCAAAGAGCCAGAAAGAGAGAGAAAGAGAGAGAGAGAGAGAGAGAGAGAGAGAGAGAGAGAGAGAGAGAGAGAGAGAGAGAGACAAAGAGACAAGGGTCCAAAAAAAGGGCTCCAGCCACAAAGGGACCACCAATTGTGGTATATATAACATCGCCTATCGAGTACGCACCCAAATCTATAAAATTCTCCCCCCCCCCGCTTTCCTTCTTCGTTTTTCCAAAAAAAATGAATATAAAAAATAGAAAACACGCACTGTTTCGCCTTTATATTTTATGCACATGTTTCCTATGTGTCCAAGTGAAAAAGGCAAATATAGTAAAGGAAGGCATATTGTATATGGGCGATAAAGGGGCCAGCACACACGGCTAAAGTTAGTTCGTGTAATAACCGTGGAGACCGTGGAGTAATAATGTAATATATGTGGTGATCGATGGGGAGTGATTGAGTCGTAATATCGGAGCTACCTACCCTCTCGCTCTTTGTCTCTCTTTCTCTCTCCCGAGCTTGCACACATACATATATATACACACAGGGAACACGAGGATCAAGCAGCAGCTCGGTATCTCGAGTGAGAGAGAGTGAGAGAGAGAGACGAAGCGTTTCTTGCCATCTGGCGCGGGTACGCGTTCCTCAGTTATTGCACGTCGGTAAACATATAGCTATCAATTCATTATACAAAGGCAAACTAATATAATAAGCTCCTTATGTTGCCCAAAACTTTTTTCCTTTTTCTTTCTCTCTCTCTCTCTCTCTCTTTCTCGCTCTATCTGTCTCTCTGTGCCACCCTCGCGATTCTTTTCGCGGTGTTAATTTTTAGTTTTGTAGACACTAAAAGGGATTTTGTAAATTATCGCCAGGGCAATTTCATCGTAAGGGCATTGAAACTTTTGACTAGTTGTTTTTATCGACTCTCGTTTTTTTTTTTTTTTAGAGAATCGATGGAATAGTTGAGATTGGAAAAGAATAATTTTGCGTAGGACTGGATGTGTTTAATCGAGAGATTTCACTGAAAATTTGCAGAAACGTTCTTTGATGTCGTATGTAGATGTGTGCAAAATTTTTGGGACCTTTATCGACTCAAAAATCACGATATTTATTCTTGAAAATTGTCGTTTTTCGCAATCTCCCATAAGAGCACGTGTTAAATATTGCAACATTATACAACGAGTATCTCGATTATTTGGTCGATAAAGCCTGTTGAAATTCTACACACATTTTTATACGACATCAAAGAAGCTTTAATTAGTTTTTATAACAAATCTCATGGAAACAAAAATTCATGATTTTGTTTATTACATAACTAATAAACTTTGAATAGGATCAATTTGAATTTTGAATATGTTATTCTTTAATCGATTTGTAATAATTTTTCTTAATAAACTTAAACGCTCAACCCACTTGGAATGTTAGAAAAAACAGGAACAAAATTAAAATCCTGCCTCAGCGATACGACTACCTTAAAAAGGATTTTCAAAATTATCGTCCGGATGATGACATCGTAAGAACATTGAAACTTTAGACTAGTCGTTTGTATCGATTCTCGTTTTTACAAAAATCGATGAAATAATCAAGATGGAAAAAAAAACTTTTACAAGATTAAATGTGCTTAATCGCAATATGTAATAATAGAAACCCAACTGGCTAAGCCGTTCAGAATTATTGGAGCACGGTGCTTGACACAAAGTGCCTCCCATGACATAATACGCACATATATATATATATATATATATATATATATGTATATATAAATTTCAAATAGTGAGGGGTCGTTACTAAAAGTGTCATATTTACTCTGATTCGCCTGGTCTCTCTCTCCCGTTCAATCCGAACTCAATACCAGATCAAACAGAACGGCAGGAGGCAGTGTACCAAAAAGTATATAACCGAGAGAGCGTCAAAGTTAGGGTGCGACTGACTTCTGTCATTCTTGTATGCTTTTTCAACTATGTACAACGCTAATACGAATACATACGAATATTTGGTCTATACGAGAAAAGGGACGAGCTACTGGGCTCTGACGAAAGTCAACGGTATGTTGCTTTAACGCGCTCAGAGATCTCTTGCCTCTCGTGTCCTGAGACCTAATACGTGACGTTCACAATGATCGCGGATATACAGCTGCCACGATCCTACTCATTCTCTCTCTCTCTCTCTCTCTCTCTCTCTCTCTCTCTCCATCCAAATATATATCTGGGTATCTTCCATTGACTCGTTTCTCTTCTTCTCACCCTTGACTCTCACAGTCCTTCGTTTTACTTTCTTCCCAATAATAACAATAATAATAAACACAGTACCAAAAGTTCTATCTCAAGAAAATTTCATACAAATTTGTGATCGTAGTTGTTGAACAAGGTGGAAGAAAATACGTGTAACATTAATCATCGCAGATAATTATTTTATCGATCGTGTACGCACGCATATAGAAGCTGGTGAATGAAAAACATGATTACATAATCTCCCTCTCTCTCTCTCTCAAACGAATACACACATAGGAAATCGGATCCGAAATCATTTGGAACGAAACGTTATTCATGGGTAGTGTTTCTCCCTCGCAATGTCGACGCTCACAGAACCGGATATCGTTTCCCCTATCACCGAAATATCCGGCGATAATACCAAAATCTAGTTTCCCCGAGTACGATATGTTTATACGAGGTGTGTTTATACCAAAGTGTGTATCGTACACGTCCGCCCATCTACATATATTCTCGATGAGATATAATACCTGTATACCCGCGTGGTCAAAAGCCAAAGGGGGAGGGCGAATTTATGCTAATGCGATACGAATAACGATGTACGCGTTACGATGTTCGCTTCTCGCAAAGTATCATCGTTGACCGGTACGATTTCGGCACGAATCGTAGAACGCGAATCCCATACGCGTACCGATTCAATTAGATATCTCATCGTTGATCCTTCTGCTGACTCTCGGTCAAGCCTCCTGTAATATTATCCTCTCTCACTCTCTCTTGGTACTCTCGATTCGCGCGTATTACCTATATTCCACTCCGTTCACCCGCGATAATAGAGAAATTATCATAAATGTATAAATATTATCTACCGGCAGTCTACTCGTATTCATCCACCAACGGGCTTCGAGAATCAACGATTCTCCGATAGTTTCGTTAATCAACAATCGCATCGACTTATGTATTTTTGTTTTTGTTTTATAACAGCGATTTATTTCTATTATTATTTTATCATGCTGTTGTACCCCGATACAACGAAGGTACATTCCACTGGAATATTCCAATAGATCGAATGAGAAATACAAAATGCAAACTAATCGCTTATAAAAATAAAGCGTGAGGATCAGGCCACCGAAAATTTGCCGTTATCATATATGGTCCAAACAATCAAAGTAAAATAAAAATTCCCAAACTGCGCAATAGGAAATTTACTCCAAAGGCGAATCACGCCATTGAAATTATCGTTATGGTCACATATGGTCATAACGACCAAAATGCCGAATTGACACTTTTGCATAGCGACTCGAGGGAGCGACTCGCGATCGCCACGAGAGTTAAGTCAGTCTTAATTGACGAACGGAGCTAATCGGTTCGTCTAATCTAATCTCGCTTCCTATAACTTCCAGGACACTTGTAACCTGTTAAAGTCTTGACTTTACAAGAAATTGTTATTTCTTTTACTTCTTAAAACTCGAGATCTACTTTTTATTGGCTAATATCCCAAAATAATATCATATCGCACAATACTCACGTTTTGCAGATATAACAATGCAAATATGAATATTTTGAGAAATACACTCCGGGCGATAAGAAAGAAATGGCTGCGTGCGGCTGGGATGTTTAATCTTTCATCCAAAGAATTAAAGACGATGACTCTGCTAGCTCGGGGACGCATGCTCTTGGTTATAAATATCTCGTATAGAAACATTTCGAACCGGAGAGAAACGGGACAGAGTCTTCGAAAGGTATAATAAGTCACGTACATTTCCGATATTCATTCTCTTAATGACAGGAGGACGAGAGTAAGAGAGCAAGCGAGAGAGGGAGAGAGAAAGGATAGAGATAGATAGAGAGGGTCGCGGTGAAAGATGCATTAAGAGTCGTGGTGGCACCAGCCCTGTCTCGGCTACGAGTATAAAAGCTCGCTGGCCAACGCGTCTCTCCAGTGTGGCGCGAGTCTGGAAAAGATTCAGCAAAAGCAGAGAGAGGAGAGAGAGAGAAAAGGGCGGGGAGGGTAGGGCTGAATACACGTAATGTAACGGGAAATCCGCGGGCTCTCCCTAATGGACTGTCGTCTCGCATTATCGTTATCATAGCCTTTCGCGAGTGACGACGGTTAAATCCCCCACCAACCTCCCCCGAACCGGTGGAACATTTTTCATGCAGATCTCTCGCGCTCGCCGGAGAAAACCCGCTCGCGTTATACATGTAGTAGAAAAGAGAAAGCGCGAGAGAGAATAAAAGAGCGCGACAAAAGCTCGAGGAATACCGCGAAAAATGCGAGAGCAAGGTCCCTAAAAGAGACGGAAAATTCCTAGGGTATACACCTCTACCGGAGTCGAACGACGATTCTTATCACTAACGAAGAAGCGCGAACAGTTCGATCCATCACCGAACCTCGACTCCCTTTTATCCCTCTTCCGGCGACAGCCTATCGGTAGAAAGCGTCGACGACTAATCGTAATCCCGATGACACACTCCTTTTTTCAAAGATATCGAGAAGTCTTCGATAGGATCGATCTTCGAATTACGTTTAACGGGCTTTAATTTCTTCCCTCCATTAATTTGATCTTTGCTACTCCCTTGAGTCGAAATTTTTTGAGAAATCGAGAATAAGCGACATCGAGCGGAGTGGTGAGGATCGAGGCGAGGATTCAATGAATACTAGACAGTATGTACGTCGCCCTCGTAGACCCACCAAACTGGCAGTAACTTTACATTCTGATTGAGCGGAAGGTGCTGGAGGGTCCATGGATCCTCCCATAACGGCCTTGCGAGGGCAAAGTTGGTATCGAGAGTGGGGTTACAGAGGGCGCATTTTTCGAACTTGGCATCAAGAGCGGAGTCCAGGAGGGTCCCTCAGATTCAAGCTGGAAGGCACGTTGACATTGAGGGGAGGTAGGCGGCTTGTGCACTACAAAGGAAATAGGCTCTAGGAGATTGTGACGACCAGTAAAAATTTCAACCTGGGCCATCCTGTGAACATATTTTGTAAATAACGTTTCGTACTTCAATCACTTTGTCTCATTATTGCGCTCTTACCTCAGTTGAGAAAAAATTCTCTAAATCCATGTTCGCCTCTGCCCTCTTGTTTTACAACCTCGGTTCTAAACATACGAGGTGTAAGGTCTTAAATAAAACAAGATCGACCGTATATGATATGCTCGAGGGTATGTGGTACAACAAACATCCGAGTACACACGTGTGTAGGCAAAATGCGAGAGGGCTATCTCCCGTCTGTGGCAAACTCGACTTTGATACTTCTTCTTCTTCTTCTTCTTCTTCTTCTTCTTCTTCTTTTTCTCTCGCTCATCTCCAGCACTCGTCCCTATTCTTCTTCTGCATCCCCCGTGCGATTTAACAATCATCAGCACCGTTCCGGGTGTGCGAAGAACGAGGGGAGAACGAGGTAGCTCTCGGGCACGTTTGGCACTGAATCGTGCGTGCATAACGAGGCTCCAACGGGAATCCCAGGTAGACCAAACTCGGACCAAATGTCGTCGTTGATAACACTGGTGAACAAAAAATTTCTGTTATTGCGATAAGATGAATGAAATATTTTAAATCGTTGTAAATACATTAAGATTAAAACGTGTGATCGAATGAAACACAGTTTAGAGCTTTTTTTTTTGTTTCTCGTTAGATAAATTTAGCATAAAGGAATTACCCTGTTCTAATTCGTGCCGAGATTCGATAGTCGTACGATACTCGCACGTTCGATTACGATCCGCAAAACATAATGCGAACAAGAGAGAGGAGAGTAAGAGAGAAAACGCGTTTAGGAGATTAGATGACTTTTTGATTCCCCTTGCACACTTCGGAAAAGCTCTTCGGTCACGTGCCGCGCCACGCGACCCGATACAAGCAACCTCGAGTTTCGGTCACCCGCGTATCAAGAACCGTTGCGTGAACACGCGCGAAACCCGCAAAATCCTCCCTCAAATAACCCTCTAATAATTGTACACACCCTTGTATCACACGACAGAACGGATCTACGCTACGAGACGAATGAGATAGCGCGTGCAATACACACATACATAGATGACACGGTGTGGAAAATACATGTACAATTTTACGCACTTTGTACACTACATAAAATATTTAACCCTTTGAGCTGTAAAGACGTATATATGCATCAGCCTATGCGTCTGCGTATCACGTAGGCTTGAAAGTTCTCAGGCCTCTAATGGTTAAGGGTATTCTGTATGTGCGTTACGCATTATAATTTTGTTTCTTGCGTCTAAAAAGGACTTGTTTTTTTAGCTTTCCTTCCCCTATTAACATAAATATCAATTTATCTACTTACTTATCCACAATTCCAACAATTCGCAGAAAAAATATGTAAAATTCTATATAACAAAAAGAAAAAGACTTGAATTTAGTTTTTAACTTTCCTCCCCCTATCGACATAAACATCAATCTATCCACGTATTTATCCCTACTCCCAATGAAGAAGAAAGATGTAAAAATTGTATATAATATTCTTGTTGTCGACGTTAACCCTCCCGTATATATACAGGGTGAATTACATAAAGTGTCGCACAGCGAATTCTGAGGTAGACGAGGCCATTACAAGCAAAAGTTGCAAATATACATTTGGGATATTATCAATAGTTTACGAAATATAAATATTTAAAGTTAGTCCAATCAGAGCACGCCGAGAAGCGTTGAAGCCACCCACCCCACCCTAGCCGTAGATATAGCATAGATTAGGGCGTTACATTTGGGTTTGCAAAATTCAGAGCAGTCAATTAGATTGCTTGTATTTTTCTACAGTCATTTTTTTCCACAGTCATCACGTTGGGCAAAATTCAGAGCAACCAATGACCGCGAACAAAAACGACTGCGTACTAATACCATCAATTAAATTGACCGCGCTGAATTTTGCAATCCCAAATGCAACGCCCTAATCTATGCTGTATCTACGGCTAGGGTGTGGGGTGGGCGGTATCAATACTTCTCGGCGCGCTCTGATTGGACCGATTTAAAAAATGTATATCCCGTAAATTATTAACAATATCCCTAATGTTTATTTGCTCTGTATTTTGCAAACCCAAATGTAACGCCCTAATGTATGTTATATCTACGGCTAGGGTAGGGGGTGGGCGGCTTCAACGCTTCTTGGCGCGCTCTGATTGGACCGATTTAAAAAATGTATATCTCGTAAATTATTAACAATATCCCTAATGTTTATTTGCAACTTTTGTTTATAATGGCCTCATCTACCTCAAAATTCGCTGTACGACACTTTATGTGATTCACCCTGTATATGTGTGTACAGGGTGTCATTTCGACACGTGCCGAACGTCGCTCGTCCATTCTCTTCGTCCCTCGAGAGATACCGAAAGATGGAAAGAGAAACGAGAAGATGAAAAGTTCACGCAGCCAAACGAACCGACTCTAAATTCTCTATCACCCTCAGTGTTTTGATTGAGATTAAATCGTCCGATTTGGCTGCCCCGTTGCGCAGACTTCTCCCTCACTCTTTCTCTTGCTCTAATATATTTTATCATGCGCCACTTGATACATATAGAGTACAAGCGACTTCCATAGCTCCTGATTATTCTGGTCGGCGTGGTCGTATCACAGCTATCGCATATTACGTCCCAGCGTGACTCTTCGCGTATACACGCTTCCACAATTTAAATCCGATTCTCTTCCGAGGGCAAGCGTTGGATCTCATCTTGCCGACTCGAATGGCTTTTTCCCTGTCTCGCGAATTTATTTACTCGTCTCGTTCTCCTCTATTATACACTGTATTGCCCTCTGCATGTGCACACGATTCCGATGCGTGCTATGATTAAACCTCGAGAGCTAACCATCCTATTTCTTTTGTCGATTTTCATCATTTATAATTGACCAAATTCTCTCACACCTGCAAAAATCAAAAACATTATCGTTATTATATTAATAACGATTACGAAACATTATTAATCGATACACATATCGAGTTTCGTTTTATAATTATTTGGCAACTGGATTGAAAGTTTTCAGTGAACCGAATGGTTCAAGGCTGGTCAAAAAAAAATCATTCGTACGAATATTGTCATACGTGGTTGTATATCGTGGAGTATTAAAGTTCTCCTGTGTATTTGTGCGGGTGTGTGTATGTGTGTGTATGAGAGAGAGAGAGAGAGAGAGAGAGAGAGAATTCCAACAAAAGACAGAAGGCGGCTCGTAAATAAAATCAACATTAAAAGCGCATCATCTCCCAGGCATGAATGGGAAAAAAGACGTTGGTGGTTGGTCATCATACGACTATAATCTTACTACAAAGGATCACGCACACACAGACGATACAACGAGTTTCTTCGTCCTTTTCGCACCTTTTCGTCTTTACGTAGCGTCCCTCGCATCTCTCCGTTCATCTACTTCGACTCGATTCTTCTCGTCTTTATACTACATATATACATTTCTTTCCTTTCCGTCATGGTCCCGGAGAGTTTCTCGCTCTGCATCTCTTCCATGTTGTAATCCCCTCTGAATGCTACGAGGAGAGTAACGTTTCTCTATACGTCGACTCCTCGACGCGAGCGAAACCGACGCTTTTACCTATTTTGTATACACATATACTCATAAATATGTATGTATGTATCTACGTACGATGAGATAGGACGAAATCATTTTTTTTTCCTGGCTCTTTCTCTCTCACCCGGCTTAACTCCGCTAATGATGACCAATGAGCTTCATATACATATATGCATTTGTGTGTGTGCATATCTGTGTACGAAATACAGCACACTCGTTGCAATCGTATATAATACGGTAACGTACATGTTAATGTTTCTATACGTCGTGTAGCCCGGTAGCAAAGATTTCGTGGAGTCACGAACCTCGACTCTGCTACTCATCCACGTATACACGTATATTATACACATGTATATACGTATATTTACCATATTTATTATTTCACCGACTCTGATGCGAGACGAGACGAAGGTAAAAGACGATCAGCAGCTTCCTTTTCTTATTTATCACAGTTTTCTACATTCATTTGCTCAGGTAGCCCGGAATGTTTCCTAAAGAGACAAAGAAAGGAAAAAATTACAATGAGTAATTATAGGTATAGGAAAAATCTCTCTGTGCTTCTGCTGGAGTACATACATATATATTTGTTTGCCAGTCGCTTAATT
>JAPYZU010007300.1:0-14965 GCA_030523005.1 Tryphoninae sp. B BG-2022a | reverse complement strand
CTATCTAGCGGTAGGCAGCGGCGGCGCTTAGCAAAATGTTACGAGCTCTGCACTACCGAAGCCGTCTGAAATTTCCGCTGACTTACACTGCCTCTTAAGGGCTTCGAGCTCCCTCTCTTGGAATTCATGCTGTCATATCGATAACGGTAGCCTCTTCTCGATCGACCAACGATTCAGAAACTTGTATGCAAACTTATATGAAAATTCACTTACATCAGAGAATAGGAGGGAGTTAGCTATGTAAAGTTAGCCCCTCGATTTTGACTTTTGCATCTTTTTTTAATTGATAACGATTTTTTGATTAATTAAAACGTTTGTTTGATCATATTTTTTATCAAACAAGCAAAACAAAATGCAAGTTTTTGAAATTTTGTCCAATTTGATTTTTTGAAATGCCGATCGATTTGGAATCGTTTGTTGGAAAGAAATAATATAAGTCGAACGTTTGTTCGATTGTGGTTTTTCCAAAAAATCAATAAAAAAATATTGGTTCGTCGTAGCTTTCACACTAGATTCTGGCTTTTTTCTTACCATACAACTGCGAAGATGCTCAACATGAGATGCACTCAACTACTGAAGGCCAGGATTTGTAAAGTTAACAAAATCTTGTAAACTTGATCCACTAATCCCGTGTCGCAACATGAATGATAGGTTATATTGTTACATGCACGCAATACAAACTCTGGTCAAGCCAGAATCTAGTGTGAAAGCTACAACGAACCAATATTTTATTTATTGATTTTTTGGAAAAATAACGATCAAACAAACGTTTGAATTATATTATCTGTTTCCAACAAACGATTGCGAATCGATTGGCGTTTGAAAAAATTAAATGAGACAAAATTTTAAAAATTTGCGGCTAACTTAACGCTCATTTTTGTCTTGTTTGTTTGATAAAAAATATGATGAAACAAACGTTTTACTTAATCAAACAATCACAAACAAACGACAAACAATCGTTCCAAATTAAAAAAAGATGTAAAAGTCAAAATCGGGGGGCAAACTTTACATAGCTGACAATGAGGGAGATCAGTACCGCTCGACGAAAGAAGGGAATTATACAGGTACATAATTTGTGGCGAGTAGTACTTTCGTTGTTAGCCGTGGATGGCGCTGAACGCAGCGATATCTTCTAGAATCCCATTCTAGCATCATCTGATGATGCAGCAGAATAGGAATCACGGATTGGTTTCAAGAAAATTCGTGATGGGAGTATAAAAATTATAAAACCGCTACCACGGTCTTACATACAGGTCTGTCAATCTCCCGGGAGTGGGGGTGACTCGCTTGTTGAAGCAGTTTTTGGAAGTTCACGGTTTGGTCACATGTGACACTGCAATCGAGTGCCGATTGGGTTGTGCAAGCGCACTATTAACTTGACTAGCAAAAAATAAAAACAATATTATTATCGGTAATTATTGAAGATTATTAAATTAAATATCGCACAACATTAATATGAGCCGAGAAAATATTGAACGTAAATGGAGAAAATATCCCATAGAGCCAACAAAAACGATAATTATGAGGTTATGTCATGTCGACACTCGATAGCAGCGCTGCAGGTGGCGATAGAGGGAACTCGATTTTTCTGCTTCAATATGCGAGTCACTTTAGCCTTCCCCCATTCCCGGGAGTTGGCAGACCTGTATGTAAGACCGTGAGCGCTACCACAGGTCCCCTAATGAAGATAAAGGAACTTAATGGCATTTTATAGCGTATCTGAAGAATTTTTTAAAACATTCCTTATAAATGCCAATCTGTATGAAACCCGAATTAAATTAACTTGAGGTACACCTCGTCCAATGTTATGTTATACTGCTACAACGTGACATTTCGCTTCTAAAAATGAGATAGGAATAATTCTTAATAATTTATTAAGAAAATGTAATGTTTACTAAAGAAATAGGAGGTAGATCGACGTATTATTTTCAACGCACTCGATGTTGGTGGTAACAGATAACTATTCTCATTTTTTCTATCTCTTATTCGTATAATTCTAAGCGCCATTTTCATTCGCATATTATTTATATTTTAAAGTACATCGACTATGCGACTTGTATAGTTCTGTTATAAATTTTACAGACGTCTGTTTTCTTAATTTACTTAAATACCTTATCATTTCGTTTAAATAAAATAAAATAACTAACAACGTAAATGAATTGGGTGAATTGGATTTTCCTCGAAAATCCATCGCAAACGTCGCATATGTGGTTCGAGTATAAAGTACAGTACAATGCATATCTCATGAAATAATTAATATATTATTATGCTACGATGAAGTATTGATTAATATTGTACATCTGAACTCGAGAGCAAATCGAGACGAATGTATGTCGTGGTTCGGCGAGGAACAGGAAATATGGACTGAAGTAAAAGCTCTCTACTGTTCAAGCCACGATGGTAACGTAGAGTTAGGTGACTTAACCTTGATGTTGAACTGTTTAAGGGTTGCCTCCAGTGCTGTATGATTACCCGAAAAATATGCGGATACTGCGTTATGAAAAAGCAATAATTGCTTGTGCATCACCTTCACCTGTTGAAAGAGTACAATGTTTTAGAATAGCATTTTATACAAATATTCTGACTTTGAGTTACAACAAATCCAAACAATAACACTTAAGTCAGTTTCTTAATTAGGAAGTAAAAAATAAAATGTAATACCGAATTCCTAAGTATCAATCGATAAGTTATCATTTATAATTCGTTACTTTGTAAGAGACATGGTAATTTACAAACTAATGACAAGGAAACAGCAAAAAAAATTGATAAGAAGTTACAACAAAAAGTAAGTATTTACAACAAATAGTAACTTGGAAGGAGCAGCACGAATATATGTACCCTGTTTTCGTCCAAAAACTTCAACTTTATGGAAACATCCGAACGGAGTTTCTCAAAATTGTGTTTATGTTGGTCATAATGAGTTTGAGCCTCCTCCAGTCGAATAGCGTTGCTACCATCGTTCTTTCCATCTTGTGCCAACAGTTCAAGGTCAGTCCGGTAGGCGTCGTATTCTATCCTGTTTGGGATAAGCTCAACATTACAAAAACAGTAATAATTCTAAATATATGCAAAGTGACTGATCGTACCTTGCCGTTTCGTATTGGCGAACGGTCAATAATGTGTCTTCGATCGTTTTGTTGCAAAGTGTATTCACCGATGATACAAAAAAGTTGAGTGCTCCCAAGAGAGTTTCACCGTTTTTCGTTAAATTCCTTTGCGTCTCGGAATTGTATAAAAATTCCTCCTGCAATTCCGGCGATTTTTGCGCCAAATCGGAAAAAGCTTCACCCAGGGCGTGTTGCGTTTGAACGACGTGATAAAAATGCGACGTCAGGGCTCGTGACAGACGTAAGATATTACAGTATTTTCTCTGTGTGTCGCGCAATAATTCAATCTGCGTCTCCAGCTCTGAAAAATCATACTGTTTTATAAATCTGTGAACAATATTTTATTTTTGCTGGTAAGTAATGGAAAGAAATAGAAAGAATTTTATAAAATCAAAACTTGTGAAAGAAAAACTAATGTCTAAAATAGAAGTTTTTCTATACGTAGTTTTTAAGAACAGATTATATTGCCTAGATTGATTGGAGTCGCAAAGAATCAAGGTCTTACACTGACCTTTAATTTCATAAATAAACTCCCTTGACGTAATGCGCCATAGACTCAGATAGCAACAAAAACTGTAATCCATTATTTCTCAGAGACTGTTGATCTTTCAGATAACTGAAGAGAATGACGAATGCCGCTTGGCACATCGACAGTTCCCTATTCTCACCTTTTTTCAAAAACATCAACCTTTTATAAGAAATTTGGGATCCTAGAAGGCAACTATTTTTCTTGTAGCTATGGAAGTTCCATATCGCTTTAATCACATTAAATTGTTTAAAATTTTAAAAGTCTTCCCTTTTTTAATGCGCTTAATAGTACATTGAACATTCTCAGATCAGAAACGGTGGGATTTATTATTTTAAAGTCAAAAACGAACGGTTTCTGCAGTTCTGAGTTCTAGTTAATTTAAAAAAAAAAATAAAAATGTTCAGAGGCAAGATTTTCTCGTGCATTAGATCTTATTTCCAAAATAACATTTTAAAATTAAACCAGCATATCCATCAAGCTTGCATAAGTGAGTGTGATAATATTACAAAAATGTCAACAATATTATGAAAATATTGTGAGCTGGGTAGAAGGAAGCGTAATAATTAAATGTTACTTGAACAAAGAGAAGCATGACCATTGCATGATTATTACCAGAATCAACAGTCCTCGATGATTTTCCCAGTTTTTCGTACATAAGCTGCTTCGTACACTTATACGTCGAGATGCTCCAGTTTTTTAGGCTCTCGATTTTACTCTGTGCTGATCGCAGCGTCTGAGTATCACCATTCTGCAAAGGACTGCTCGGCACAAAAACGCCAGCTGCATTGTTGAAAAAAACGACATTAATTTCATCAACTTGTAATTCATGCGTGTAAGAAGGATAGAATAATAATGATTGTCGAATACAGACGAAGTGAGACCGTACAAACAGGACTGGACGGGGAACTGAGATCGAGATGCATTGTCATTGCTTTGGGCTGATTATCAGCACCATTGTAGTTCGTTGGCTCATGAGGAGGTGGAGTTCCCGTGTGCACAGCATTATCACTCTCATTCAGAGGAGGAGAGTGTTTCAACATTTCGTGAATACTTCGTTCCATTCCTATTGGTGTTATGCTTTGTGACATAACTTATTGTTCACACCTGAAATTACGGAAAAATCATTATACTAACAATCTTAGTATTATTAGAAGACATTGTTGTCTTTTTTGAAGTCAAGATAAAAAGCAATGGTCTTGCTATGAAGTTGGTTTACATTATAGAGCCTCTTTGCACTAGTAAAAACAGAAAACGTTTTAGGTATATCAAGATGTTTTCGACGAGATGTTTTATATTTTGAGAGGAATTTTTCTCCATGGCCAGAATTTAATATGTAATTTTCTTGACAATGTACAATCGACCTACCTTTGTCAACGAAAAGAAATAACGATGGCAGTGATCATAACGACTCTCCGAGAATATTAATTGTCTCATAGAACATGAATGTTTTAATATAGGATGATGATAGATAAAACCACAATGCGAACAGTGAATATGAACATTGAGATTCCATATCTTAAAATAACTGTGGTAGAGTCTACTATTATCTTCCAGAAACATCAATGTTCAAGGATTGGTTTTTAAGGAATTAGTTGTGCAATATTATATGATGTACAGATGATAATACAACTAAATGTTTTCGTGTCAACTTGCATATTTTATGATTTTGGAAAAAAGCAAAATAAGAAAACTACATATAGTAAAACATATCTTTATTGATCACATAAAAGAAACAAATTAATGAAAGAAACAAATAGGATGTTTGGCTTGATAATGTTAAGCTTGTAATTTGTCTCACACAAGAAGAGGATGGAACAAGTTTTGATGTGCCAAACCACCTGGTGCTGCTGTCTGGCGATGTATTTGGCATCAAGAATTTTACTTTGCATAAGGAACGCTTGAAGCAGTTAAATAAAGCTTATTGACATATAAATTGAAGTTAAAATTAAAGAATAAGTAAAATTAAAGATTTCTTTTTCCATAACATAAAATCCCAACATTGCGCTTGAGAAAAGTTTGCATGCAGTTCAGTGGTCCATATGTAACAAATGAACTGTATTAATAATATTGAGAATATTCTAAGTGAACAGTCGGAATGATCATTTACTTAGATGGTCAATAGAACATTTGAAACTTTGGGTCTACACATTATGAACTTAATACCTACCACATTATCAATATAATGGGTGCGAAAAGAAAAACACAAATTGACACAAGTAAAGGCGCAAGAAAATCAAACATTTTTAACGTATAGATACCCACATAGTTCATAAAGATATATTCCTCCCCACCAATAAATACACAACTTTATAAATACAAAAAATTAGTAATCAAAAACGCAAAGTACTCGAAAAAATGCAAAGATTTTCAACATTAATGTTATTGATATTAAATTTTATATATTTGTTCACATAACATGAAAAAAATTATTTCCAAACGTGGTTCAAAATGAAGACACATGTGTGAAATTTTATAATGAATAGTGCAGATTAGTCACATAATCAAAATTATGTTTAACTCACTGTGGATAAAGAATTTGTTTCTTTTTTCGTTTTGGGGTCAAAAACACAAAATTGGATGATTTTTAAAACTCGCGGTAACCAATTGTTTCATATCCTTAATAGCTGGAACAAGAGAAGCAAATAAATTTTGTATTTTTAATATTTGGAAAAGTGTGAGATATGACAAGTACAGGTGAATAGAAATAATCAATCGCGAGAAAATCTTTACCTTTTCGGTGGTGGAAACGTCATTCAAGATACACTCCTATTATTGGCTATATTGCGTATGCGGAATGTATGAAGACGGGTAAATATATTTTACGGATTACATTCGTGATATCATTAACTGCCAGTTCCTAGTAAAACCAACCGATTACAAATGGCAAATCAGAATGAAGAAATATCTGGTAACGAGCAAAGTCAAATGTCAAATACGCGACAGCTTCGGGTAGAATACCACAACCACTTGGCGACGTTGGATTCTGCGGGGTTTGGGTTTGGGTGGTGTTGGATATATAGGATGGACAGATGGACGCAATCACTGGGGTATAAAGCCGAAATGATATAAACTACTAGAATCGAAACGATAAAATAATCGAATAATGATATCCATATTCAACTGTGGCGCTATCTACAGGGAGGTTGTACCCATTCATTAGGGTTTATTCACAATTGTTGCAAATGAATACAACTTATAAAACAACCGCAATTTCGAGCTTCCATTTTACGACGGTGGCTCCACTAGTTATGACCAAGGCTGTATTGAAAATTATCATGAAAGTTTTGTACCTTGCGTATAAAAATTCAGGATCCCCCGTAAAGGTAAGGTTACGGGCGGTTTTGACCCGCGTGATTTTACGATTCAAAGAAATGAATATAAGCGGCCGCACTGACGGTTTTTTTGTTGTGCGTGCGTTCTAAGCGGTTTGTGGTTATATAAAAACCGTAGTACGGCTTTAGCCTAACGAGGTTGAATTTAAGCAGTCAGATCAGTAGGATGTGAAGAGAATCGATTTTTTGCAAATAGTTTTTGCAACTGATATATTTTTCAATAATTGCTGATCTGATTCTAGTTGTTCCATCATTCAAATAGAATTAAATCAAGTGTAAAATACGAGGTGGTTTGAAAAATTTCTTATCTTACATGTATACCATCAACCTAATTCGTCTGTAGAAGGAATATGCCCATGCTTTAGATTGATTCCATAAACGGAGCACCCCGCTGAGCTTCACCACCCCAATGACTGGTGGCGTTGACGTCGCTACAAGTTGTGTCACACAACGCGTTCACGTATACCTCACACAACTTCATGGCGTAGCTTCGCCTCCTTTCTGACCAATCACGACCGAGCAAGCGCTCCTTCTCGCTTTCTCTAGAGTGAGGTGTACAGTGGAGTCGTCATGCTGTCTCACTCTTTTTCTATGCTGGCACGGTAGTAGCTCCTTCTCGCTTTGTCTGATGCAAGGTATACAGAGGCGTTCTCATGCCGACTCTCTCGTTTTCCGAGCTGCTACTGCCGAACCCCACTGATTCGACGTATATAATATCGACCATAAAAATGTTAATAGTAAAATACAAAAATTGAGATAATTGTAAAAAATAGACTATCTGTTGAATTGAATTTGAGTTTTAAACAACGGCGCCTTCGGCAGCTACACCAATCATAATCTTGGTGACTCCGCCCACGTCTGCCAAGCTCGTAAGGCGAGCTTGGCAGACGGATAACATTCGGAACATCCAAAAACTGCAACCACTGACAATAACATCGATGAAGTTCACCAAATGATGCTGCACAACTGTCGAATTAAAGTGAGATAATAGACATCATGAGCATGTCCAAAGAACGTGTTTATCACAGACTCAATCAAGATGTGGGTATGAGAAAGCTGTCTGCGCGTTCGGCTCGATGAGGATGGGGCATCCCTGCGAGAAGTGTGTCGCTTCAATAACAATACATTTTAAACGAAATTTTTTTGAATCTTTATGAGGTCGGAAACTGTTCAGACCACCCTCGTGCATTCTTGAATAACAAATCGTTTGAAACATTAATATTTTCACTGATTCTGTTTCCCCGGTGTTCTCACTCCAATTGCAAGTCTTGAATCTGTAAAAAAAAAAAGGAATTCCCATCGTACAATTTTCGGTCACGCTTGATATCCATTTTTTAATTTATATTAGAGATTTCAGCATCTTTCTCTAAAAGATCTACTTAATTTTTATATCTGAAAGCTATTTTTTATTGCATAAAATGACTTCTTTTGAGTTAAAAATAAATGGAGCTTTATAAAAACAGGTTCTATTGTTTTGTTGATGCTATTGCCACAGTATTTAGACAGTATAAAACATGTTTGCTGAAATCGATAATTCGCTCAAAGTTTTTTTTTCGATTAAATGTGAGCCTAAACGAACATTATGTCGATTTGAACACATACCTCTTGAACTTTTTGCATCTCTTGGGTAAGCAGATTGTCCAAAATCTCTTGAAACCTCTGGCGCAGTTTCAGATTCTCAATGTTTGCTATCTCAATCTCTTGCTGCTGTCTGCGTTGTCGTAACTCTGCAAGTTCGGCATGAAGTGTATCCAAGCGTGCTTGTAACGAATCTGCAAAACATGTTGCAAGGAGCTGAGTAAAAATGCTGTCACCCTCGTTTCCACTTAAAATCTACTCAATTTTCTCTTGAAATAAAAAGAACGCGTTTGTAGTAAAAATTACCACGAGGAGCAGACGATGATAGTGACTCGTTGAAGTTATCCGGTATCATATATTCTGAATGAAAATTTTCGAGCTTCGTTAGTTTAATTGGACTATCGTTGTTACTCTCGATTTTGTTTCCATCTCCTGTGTCACTGTTCTCAGGATGAAACATTTCTTTGCTAAATTCTGTAACAAGTTCGGTGCACGTAACGCCTTCTTGGCCCGAACGCTCAGAGTATCGGACTTGCATGGAATTCGAATCTGATACGCGACTTTCGGCTGACAATCGGCTTGTATCATCCAGTTCCATCACGTTTATATTGGCATCCTCGTCATCGTCTTCGCTGTCGCTCACTGGTTCACCGAATATATCGTGCTCGGCTAAAAATGGATTAAATAAAAAAAAAACATTAATACTAGCTATTAAATATATGAAAAATCTTTTATGGTAATAATTGCTCTGAAAAAAATTGTTTTTGCCAAATATCAATAAAGTACTTGTTCTCGTAAATTGTACTAAACTTATTTTTTTAAGTACATAAGATATTTGTTTCTAATAAATTGGTCTCAATTTGTTGAAAGTTTTTAGCTCAAAGATCAGCAATTCTTTAAAAAAAAGTTATGGAGCTGAAGATTAGTTCATGCATAAAAAAAGGCACGGCTGCGAATATAAGTTTAGAAAATTGAGAGAATTATAATCAAATAAGCCTTGTAAAAATAAACTGAAAATGCATTGCATCATCCTGAAAGACCTTTTCAAATTCCTTACAGAATTTTCACGAATTCGATGAGAGCTTACCAACGTCAACGCTTTGTGATGCACTGCTGTGAATTATATCTCTTTTGCCCTTGACAACCCCCGAGTTTGATACTTTGTTGGGTTTAGAATTATCCTCATCCTCGCAAATAACTTCCCACTTGACGTTGACGGCTTCATTATCGACTCTAAGCAGTCGTTTGACTTCTTTTTCGATTTCTGGTGCTTCGACATACTTTTTCTTCAATGTTTTACGAAATCTTCGTCGTCTAACATTTTTTGCTGGTGGCGTGATACCGTGAGGCCACAAGAACTTCTTGTCGACCTTGTTAGGGTCTTTTTTCTTTTGACGAACTGGTGACTCCTCGTCAGTCGCCGATTGATCGTCCTCCTCTTTGCAGATCATCATCTGGAAATGGATTAAAATTTCTATTCCATTTAATGTATATTTTGAAATGAAATTATAAACATAGTGAGTAAAACAACGTCATAGAGGTTAGAAGAGGCTAGCATATATCAGATAGAAAATCCATTATCATTTCTTTTTTCAGATTTGTCCAAAAATTCTCTTATGATATGTACTCTTGTGAGTTCCAAAAGTACATAATATCTAGGTATCATGTCGTAAAATCCTAACCTGGCAAATATCTGCAGTTTTGTAAAAGCTTTTGTTATCGATGGTTTTGAGTGATTCTACGACTGTAGGGAGATCGACAACCTGAAATGAAAGATAATCCGGCATTACAAAAGTTCAGATCACAGTGTGTCCAATGGTTAAAGATTTTTTTCACAAATTTTGTAAATCTGCGGTCTATTTTCATGCACTATGTTTTTTCATACTTTTCTGCATTTGTTTTTTCTAATAATACTACTGTGAAAAAAACAGTGACAACAGTAGTGTTATTAGATATATATTTGTTTGGAATTTCATAAGAATCGTAAGTTAATATAAACCAAAAGAAGCGAGTGATGAAAGTCAACACAAAAGTTCAAACTTTAGTGGGGGAGAAAATCCTTTGACAACTTTAATTATTATATGTTTTGCATTTTAATCGCATTTTCATAATGTATTTACAGTATATGTGAATATAGAATGAACAAAATATAAAAATTAAACAACAAAATTATATGTACTTAATAAAGTTTACCTTAGCATGAAGAAGCCAATGATCAAATCGTACTTCTCCATAGCGCATATCGTTCTCCAATTTAATAGTTAATCTATCTTTCAATGGCATTCCAGAGCGTAAAAGATCTCTCAAAATTCTTGATGGTTCCTATACATATAAACGCTTTCATTAATTTAAATTTGCATTTCTGTGCACATAGAACAAATATATCTAAGAAAAAAAGCTTGGTCTATAAGTAAACAAACTGTGCTTTGTAAAGATTTTTCATCAATGCTATGATGTGCAGTTTGTGTGGTATAAAGAATTATCAAATCTACACTTTAAGTATAACAACCCTTCTTGTAAATACAATACAAATTATTCTGTAAAGTCAACAATGTACGGCAGCATTTTGTTTTCACGCAATACAATACGAATGACATCTAATGTTTGCCCTTACAATACGTTAATTAAACAGCGCATACCTGTGGGAGTCGCAAAATAAATTGACTTTCCAGTTCAACCTGTGGCTTCTCCTTTCGTTTATTATCTTGTGGTACATGTCTATGCATTTTTGTTAAATGTAAAACTCTTTTGTAATCGTAATGCTTTACAGATGACAGGACAACAATGTTCTTTGAGGTTATGTTAGTGGCGATATGAAGTCTCGGCAAGCCATTGGTTAGTCAAGTAGATTCGAAACATACGTTTAAAATTGGCTATTTGGGCTACCTGTGACTTTCGTAACTGTAACAAAAGTTTGAGAATCAGTCAATTTTAATCAAAAGATTTCATTTTTTATAAATTATAACAAATGGTCAGAGTCACATTTACCGAACAAATTACAGAATTCATAGTTGATGGACAATACTCATATGGGTTTCTTTCATCAAATTCAATGCATTCTCTAAAAAGCCGATTGGAGGCCTTTTTATCGACCGAGTATATTAAATTCCCACGATTTATCACGAAAACAATTTTTTCTGACAACTATGCCTTTCTCGTTTTATCCAGTAAGTGCTTACTCTATGGTTGCGAATCATCGGTACTGCTTTAACAATGAATGTTGCTGTAAGAACACGTTTATATCAATTCGTAAAGAATATAAATTGTCAGAATTTATATCATAGACAAAATGAACCGATATTTAAATTGCGAAATTGTTCAGAATATCTGATAATAAAAAAATCCTACACTACTCCTATTCGTGAACTGTTACGAAAAAACCCTGCTAAGGGTAAAGTCAAATCTAGGAAAGATGATATAGGATTCACCGGTTATTTCCTATTGGCAAGTTAAAGCAATTAATGATAGTACCTATTCAATATTTATACATTCATGTATGTCAAATATAGCGCACAATGTTGAAGACTGTACACGACGACAGTTTCATTACACTTTTATCATTTTTCGTTCAGGGTATACCTCTTAGTACGTTTTGTCTTGGAGTATGGCAAACTCAAAGACTTCAGTGGAAGAATGCACTGGTCGAATCTTTGGGGAGAAGAACTACTATGGAACCCATGGAATTGCCTCTTGAGTAATAACCTTTCTACTTTAGATTATATACATGATAGCTTCAATATCTACTAATAGACCTTTACTTTGAACCCAACATAGATGACCATAAAAACCTTTTGTACCACATTTCATTTATTCTTTCTTTTTTACACTTATACTTTAATTAATAATGGAACTTTTGAATCTTGAAATATATATTTCTTTTATAGTTTGACTGAACTGGAATCAATGGAATATTGTCCCGTCACAGTTCGTGGACGTTTTTTGCACGATAAGGAATTTATTATTGGTCCAAAAAGTTTGATAGTTCAGGGAGCAGGAGTTTCAGAAGGTTCGGGTGGACTTCTAACAGCAGGTTCTTCACAAACAGGATATTGTGTTGTAACTCCTTTTCAGCTGGAGGGGCGTGAGTATGTATTATGCAATTCTTTGCAATTTGTTTATTAATCCATTTGCATAATTACTCTACATATGCTACTAAGTTTAGAGATGAATGATATTAGTCTTAGTGTTGGCCTGTATCACTGTGTGTTCCCGAATAATAGTAGTTTTATTACTTTCAATTTTATTTGAGAATTATATGTAATGATTAAAACAAAAGACATCATTATAATTCCTGGAGTAAATAGCCTTAGAATATTCCATAATATTCATTTCCTATGGTAATTTAAAAAATGATCAATCCATAATGCCACTTCGCAAACATCACATTTACAAACTGTTTCTTTTCGAACTGATGTAGATAAACATACAACGCATTGCTTTGATGTTCTTTTCCCCTCTGCTAGTATTGGAAGTATCCATATGAGAAAGGGCTGGCTAGTGTATCTGGGTAATTGATAGGGTGATAGATGATGTAACTCTTATGTTTGCTGAATATTTTTCAAGAATTCCTTCCACTAATTTGTGCTTGTAGACTTGGTAATCTCGATCCTTTTTATTGTTTTCGAAAAATATATAACTGTTCAGTAGCATCGTATCTATCAAGTAAGAAAATGATTTTTTGTAGACATTTTTACAATTTTACATAGTGCAACATTTGCTTAACATTTGATGGCCAACATCTAATCCATTCATTTTCTTTTTGTAGTCTGTTACTACTAACAGTTTTAACATTTTTTCTCCAGTACATGGAGTTGTTTTGTCTTCTCTTTCTTTTATGCCGCCAAAGCAAAATTTGGGAAGTGGCTCTTCGATTTTCCATTTGTCTCTTAGTCAACCTATCTGGCACCCATTTTCTTTCTTTGTCATGCTTAATGCCACCGCAAGTTCATCTTGATCCAACAAGTGCTTAGTAATAGATGACAATCCTGATGTGCGAATTAATCCACTTACAGATGCAAATGGGTTAATAGTATTCCATGGTATACCGTTAGATGTTTTTATAACACTTCTCTTTTTATCTGAATTCCGCTTTGTATATGAACCCTCCTGACTATAAGTATCCAGAGCTTACAGACTTCCAATATTCGACCAAAGATTTTCTCTTAGCCTCTCCGATAAAGAGTTTCCTAGGATATGACAATTGACTTTTCGTCCAAAGTAAATGCTCATCGTTATTTCAATAAACCCAACATATCTATACACTATACAGTTTTATTCCTTACATTATAGCTTGACGATTCTGGTGAATCGAGGTTGGGTACCACATACGTACAAGAAGAACCACAGAGAGGCACAAACTCAATCTAATGATGTCGTAACAGTAACTGGACTTGTTCGGCATACTGAAAAACGGCCACAGTTCATCGCAAAAAACTCGCCGAGTACTGGAAACTGGCTGTACAGGTGAATTATACTTGGAATCCCATTGTAAAATAAGCAAAAATATAAAGAAGCGAGTCATTAACAATGTAAAGTAACATTTTCAAAAAATTAACTTCATCTAACTTTGTATAAATTTTTCTTATAAACTAATATTCTCTATAAAACTTTTCTTTTTCAAAAACACACTTTCTATAAAAACTCAAGATATGTTCAAAAATTTGTAATACCTTATATATGAATTTCAAAATGATGATGTGAGATTTAGAGATCATCAAAATCTCGGCCTCCGATGTTACAAACTAAAATCCATGTAAATGCAATTTTGCCAACAAACTGTAAAACTAATAGGATTTTTGTTTCAGAGATTTGGAAGCAATGTCGGAAATGACAGGTGCAGCGCCAGTGTACATAGATTTGATCGCGAATGAAACCGTTCGCGGCGGTCCAATTGCCGGTCAAACTCGCATCGTACTCAGAAACGAGCACGTAAGCTATATTATTACGTGGTTTTCACTTTCCATCATTACCACTTTCATGTGGTATAGGCAATTTATCCGAAAATTGCCCCTCATGTGATTTATAGCTTTATACTCCCAGTTAATATAATCCTTGTATTCACTTGTTAACGCCTTGCGGTTGTAATATTTACAAATAAATATTACTCATAAAAATCTTGTGTGTGGATTAAATTCTGAATCCTTCCACCGTTGGTGATTCATACATATGTACGCTTCCCCCTAAGACCGTTTATATTCCAGTCACTTTTTCAATTCAAATTATATCAAAATGAATTTCGTTTGACTCAAGAAACAATGTTTAAGGAATAACAACGACACCAAAGAGAGGCAGTGGCATAAGGGGTAACGTTCCGGACTCCAAACTTAGGGGTCCCAGGTTCGAATCCCGCCGGCACCAATGGAATTTTTCTATGTGCTTTTTCTGTGCTCTCGGTGGTTCGGAACCCACCTAAAACTGTA
>JAPYZU010007292.1:0-11734 GCA_030523005.1 Tryphoninae sp. B BG-2022a | reverse complement strand
CTAATTTAATTCCAATCGTTACAAAGAGACGATTAGATTGACAGATTAACTGGGAAATTAAAATGCGATAAAGAAAACTTCTTTTCAAATGAAATTTCGATTTTTTTAAAAATATTGTTTTGCTCATTTGCCTAATTTAATTCCTATCCTTACAAAGAGAGATTTTCGTTCATTGTCCAAGAAAGCAAGAGAGAGAGGAAATCGAACCAAGACGTGACGCTAGCAAAATAATCTGACGAAGCAGCACGCGCCGGCGTTCTTAAACTTTTAATCAAGTTTAAATCGAGACGCGTCATGCGGCACACGAGAGGGCGAAAAGGAGACAAGGGCGAATCATAAGGGAAAATGGCGGACGCGAGAATTTGAGCTCGCTGGCAAGGAGGCCAGACGTACGATTAATTAAATTGATCGATCGACCTTGTTCCGTTCGGCTCACGAACGAATCTTTCCACGTACATATATAACAGATTGCTCTAATAATAGATTTGAGCGGTAAAGTACAGTCACAGTGTAATTGAATTCACGTCATACGATATATGGGTCATTTTTTTCTTTTTTTTTTGTTCACCTCTCCATTCGCCAACCTTTTGATACGCCCATTTTTTTCGCGACGCGTCCGACGTAACGTCCGATCCAATTAAAAAATATTTTTTTCAAATACGTCCACGGTTCGTTTCTACTTGGGACGATTGTTCAATATAATTCAAATTATTGAGACAGTTTTTCTTTTTGAGAAATTTCATTTAGAGAATTTTCAAATTTTTGCCAAACGTGAAGTTATAAGTTTGATGTTTGCAATTTTTAGAGTTGAGTGATTATTACGATAACGAGTGATCTTGCGGATTGGTCATGATTTCATCCCGTTGAACTTTTGGTGATAAGATAAAACGAGGTGAAGTCTTAATGTGAGACAAGTTGGCGAATTTTTACAATGTGTTCTTTTTTTTTAATTTTTACTTTTTTTATTGCGATAAATAATTATTGTGTGGGCGAATTTGAATAGGAAATGTATAGTTGTTGGAGAGAAGTTTCTAATTGTTAAGAAGGTCGTGAATAAAAAGAGACAAAACTGTGGGTTTTTTTACGAGTCAATGAAAGAGGCGTTTGATAAAAAGGGGTCTGATATTGAATAAAAAATATTACGTCGTACGTTTGTTCCTTCTCATGAAACGAGATACTGATAGCTTTTTCGATCCTTGTTTGAAAAACGAGGTATAATTATTTTTTGAGCGTCTTAATAATTTTTTGAGCGATTTATTAATTTTTTGAGCGATTTATTAATTTTTTGAGACATTTATTAATTTGTTGATTGCCTTAATAATTTTTTGTACGGTTTATTAATTTTTTGAGCGATTTATTAATTTGTTGAGCGCCTTAATAATTTTTTGAGCGATTTATTAATTTTTTGAGCGACTTAATAATTTTTTGAGCGAATTATTATTTTTTGGGCGCCTTAATATTTTTTTGAACGGTTTATTCATTTTTTGAGCTGTTTAATACCATTTTGAACTTAATAAAGATCATGAGGATCTAAAATAATTATCAATACAAAATGTAGATATTAATGTGGGTCAACGGTAATAACCGACTTGAGAAAAGGTGCGGGTTTCCTTAAACCGCTTCCAACAATTGAAATCTAATTTTCCAACGCGGTATCATTGCACAAAACTTTTCCATGGGTTTCCATACAAAACATTAATTCCCAAAATTATTTTTTATAAATTTAGCTTTTTGTTTCAAACGTGATTTCCACAATTAAAAAATGTTCATGTTTTCATAACGTTCAAAAATGTTATCAACCTTTTCTTACATCATTGCATATTTCTGTAGATTTAAGAAAAAATAAGAAGCTATGAAAAAAGGAAATATATGTGATATAAACTTTACCGTTTATTAAATTTTTCAAATAACGATACAGATAAAATATTGTCACCAATCCGTTATAATTATTTTTCGAACGAGGAATTTTTTTTCAAACAATTAGCAAACTTTTCTTACATCATTCCATATTTTTGTAAATTTAAGAAAAAATAAGAACCTATGAAAAAAGAAAATATATGTGATACAAAGTTTACCATTTATTTAATTTTTCAAATAACGATAGAGATAAAATATTGTCACCTATCCGTTATAACTATTCTTTAAACGAGGAATTTTTTTCAAACAATTAGCAAACTTTTCTTACATCATTCCATATTTCCGTAGATTTAAGAAAAAATAAGAACCTATGAAAAAAGGAAACATATGTGATACGCACTTTACCATTTATTTAATTTTTCAAATAACGATACGGATAAAATATTGTCACGAATCCGTTATAATGTTTTTTTCAAAGAGAATTTTTTTTTCAAACAATTAGCAAACTTTTCTTACATCCTTCCATATTTCTGTAAATTTAAGAAAAAATAAGAACCTATGAAAAAAGGAAATATCTGTGATACAAAATTTACCATTTATTTAATTTTTCAAATAACGATGCAGATAAAATAGTGTCATGAATCCGTTATAATTATCCTTTAAACAAGCAATTTTTCTTCAAACAATTAGCAAAGAGTAAGAAATAGTAAAGCCTAAACCCTTAGCCCGCGCCTGTAAGATTCTAATTCCAATCTAACAAGCCTGCTACGCCCCATAAGCTTAATAAAAAGCCTAAACGATAACTCACCGATGCAGAGAACAAGTGTGACGAGAAACACGGGAAGCAAGTTGAGCCGCGTCGACGCGATCATCCTCAGTGCCATTGTCGTGCGTAGTCTGTTCCGACGCCTTTGTCACCCTTTCCTGCACTTATCTTCGATCTTGCGATTTACTCCCCGATATGTTTCAGCCGCGTTTGCGACGTTGCACTCGCCAAGTCACTTACTTATTTCAACACTCCAAAAAAAGATAAATTATCCCCACGCCCTCTCTCAGCTCAAAATCACACGACTCAACCGTCGAATTAAAATTGTCAAGCCTTATTCTTTACTATCCTCTCTTTTTCTCACCACACCCGGCGACACTTTTCGAGATTGTCCAATTATTCGATGCGACCTATAACGATCCAAAGATCAAAAAGAACTCACAATTTTTCATTCGCTAAACAAAAACACACAAACACACACACGCTCGTCTTCGACGGGACAAGAAGCGCGAAGAAAACAACGTGTCTCGAGAGACCCAAGTTCCGCGAAGTGCGCGCACCCTCTGTTTATCGAAATTTTCGAGAAGCGAGCACAGCCCTCGACCGCGCCTATACAACGAAACACGATCGCCCGCCACAGCCACCAGAGAGTTCTGTACGCGACAACTTTTTTTCTTCTTATTCTCTTTCTTCTTCTTTTTTCGTATTTATCTCACAGCACTTCGTTACCCAATTTCTTAAAACTCGTTCGATCGTTAAAACATCGCACGTTTCTCGTTACTTTTACATAAATTAATCTTGTTATTAAATTTCAAGATTTTTTTTTCGTTAGTCAATTAACGGTTCTTGCATGGAATTTTTAAATTCTTTTTTTTTAATTTCTCAACAATATTACGCTTGCTCTCGCTGTCTCGTTACCGGCGAAAAATCTGCAGTCGTCACGGAGTAAAACGAGCACTCTTTGTGCTCTGTTTTGATATTTTTTTTTTTGTGACGTTGGATTTTTGGTTTGAGTAGAAACACGGTTAGAAGCGAAGAGAGTGAGCGAGTTTGAGATGAATGGATAAAAGACGAAGATGGCGATTAAGTTTTTAAAATGTTTATTTCTTTTTCGTTTATATCGCTTTATATATGTGTGTATATATAAGTATATATGTATATCGTTTGTTAGTCGCGGTTCGCGAAATTATCGAAAGATCGACGCGTATGATCGAGCTAGGAAGGCACGTCCTGCTGGTGTCGGTTCGTTCGCTCCGGCGTCGCCGTCGAACTGACTCCGTTCTTCACTTCCATGCTCGCACCGTCGCGCGCTCTCTCTCTGCACCTCTACGCCGTGTACTCTATGCAGTAACGCGCCGCTGGCGCGCATCAGACGGATAGAGCGTTGAGACCGGCCTGTCTTCCACGTCTCTGTATTTATTCCATCTTCTTCTCGTTTGTCTCACTCGTTTCTTTGTGCCTGTGTAAGTTTACGTTATATCGTAAGCAATGTCTTCTTCCTAGTCCGTGGGTTTCAACACCAATGGCGAAAACCGTATATTCCAATCTTACCAATAACCTCTAAACATCCTTGGGATGGACGGTCCAACAATTCGTCCGTGACTACCGATCTTTCTTTCTCTTTTCTGCATACACACAAACGAGTGAGAAAGAGAGAGATGGTCACACACACTTACACAACACAAATAGGTTATACAAGCTAAGATATAATGCGACTGATATTTTGGCAATAACGAATACTGGATTGCGGTTCTCATCCCCAAACACACGCGAATGCGTGTATGCCGAGGAACGACAGTGTAGTAGGTGTATATTCGTATGCTGGCAAGTCTCGTCTCTGGGATAACACGCCAGCGTGCGTATTTCTTGAATTGGTAGACGAGGCTTGATAATTTGCATTTGCATTCGTATCACATTCGTTTAATAATTATCGAACTGTGGTAATGGAAATATGAACGTTCCTCATGACAGGCAGACCAATAACACTGATTTCAGAAAATAATATAGTGTTTGTAATGGCGTCGAAAACGTTCAGGTTAGGTTTGTATACTTTGTGTCCGTCTGGTGGCGCCACCCCCTTTCGGATCGGCCAAACGACAAAGTTGCATTACTTCACATACGCGCGCGCGTATATATATGAAAAGAGAAAACTTGCCATCAACGAGATTTGTACTGTAAATGTTTAATTAGCGAATGATGCATATACGCATGGCAAGATTCAGATTGAGACAATGGAATATGATACGCGCTTCAGAATTGTACTTGTTTCGAACGATCGTGAAAACTTCCACGCGCACACGACACCCCGCCATTATTAATTGCCGCGCAGGTTGGGTTTGTAGGTCTTCTGTTCATTCGATGGTGGCGCCTCCTTCGGATCGGCGGGGTGACAAAGTGTACAAGACGGACAGAGAGAAAGAGAGAGAGAACGATATTAGTAATGGCGGTACAATGCCATCTCATTTTTTATTCAATGAACTACGTCAGAACTTTTTCAGATTTTTTATAAGAATTTATCTAACTTGAGGACTTTTAGAAACATATTTGTCGCAATCATGGACGTATAAATATATGGACTGAGTCTTTCTCCGCGAAGGTGAAGCCACAAGGGTGATGGGAATGACAAGCTGCTGCAACGGATATGATAAACCAAGATGGCGGCGGCGATATCTATTTTCACGGTGCGATATATATGCAATTTATTTTTATGTATATAAAAAGTTACCATTGTGGCCGTTCATGATCGTTTATTATTGTCCTTTAAATAACACCAATTTGTTATATGTGTGCCGTATACTTAATATATTATTAGCTATTTCATTACGAAAGGTTGTGACGGTTATGACAAGTCGAGCGCGAAGTATCTTCGACCACGGCGTAGTTTTGTTAAAACAACGCCGCGTGCCGTGAAAATAGACGCGCCTTAACATAGGGTAAAACACCCAGTAGTCGGCCAGGAACCAGTAATCACCCTCTGTCTATGCTTTCTATGAGAGAGAACAGTGCAAACCGTATCTTTTGTACTCTTCCCACTCATAGAAAACATCGGCAGAGGCTGAATACCAGTTCCTGGCCGACTACTGAGTGTTTTACACTATATCTATTATATATATAGGTCAAAAACTGATGATCCAAGATGGCTAACACACGTTTTCTCTTCACTCATGTAGCTTCAGCCCCCACATCCATAAAGGTACTTTAGCCTCCGTCCATATATTTATACGTCCATAATCGCAATGATTAATTTTTGAAATCATTCGATTTCAAAAACTTCAATTTTGTTAACCTCTAAAAAGTCAGTGTATATCATTTTTGTCTAGTTGTCACATAATGATCAGATTTACCTAAATAAACTTCAGTCACGAGTTCCGGGTTAGAATAATCAAATTCCCGAACTCTTCTTTTTTAATGTGCGTTCATTCCGATCATATCGAAAGCCTCTGGGCATTTTTGCAACGTGCATTCCAAAAATTCATCGATGACGGCCCCATTCTCTCGCTCTCTCACACAGAATGAAATAGACATACACATACACGCATGCGCATATGTTTGTAGCTTAAGTAAGCTAAAACCTCGTGTGACTAATTTTTCGGTGATAATAAATACTGGATGACAGGGACGATACACATTTCAAGACAACACATCTTGTTTCGAATCATCTTCAAGCCTGAGCAAGCACACAGCCACTTCGAGCTGGCACGTACACACAGGTTGGGTTTGAATAACTTACGTCCAGCCGGTGGCGCCGCCCCCTCGCCGATCGGCCGGATCAGCAACTTACGCATCCATGCGTGTACGCTGGAGAGGAGACTTTTATGAATATATGAATTTATACGTACATCTGCAAGTATTCAATTACTTAATGATGCTGATGTAAATATGAAAATTCATTATGAGGAAACGAACAACGATGCAACTCTCGAGAGTGCAAATTTACATGATCGCAAGTCTTAATTCTCGACATATGCATGTTTACTCATATGACCAGAGACGAGATTTATAAATATGTGTTAATACATTTAAATTTGTGTCGCAATCCGTTTAAGGTATCAAATGATTGTGACGTAAATATCATGATTAGAAATTAATGGAATGAACAATGATACAAATTGCAGAACAATGCACACTTAACTCGAATGATATCCAAGACTTTCAACGCGAATCCTGAAATTTCATCCATGACTAACAATAAGGTGGACCTGCCTGAAGCCCGTTGCGAACAATGTCCATTAGCTATCGCAAGTATTTATTATTGGTGTGAACTGGTCAGCTATGACATATCGTCTGCAACTAGTTTGATTTACGCCCGACTGGTGGCGCCGCCCTTTTCTCAAACAGCCGGGTGGCGAAGTATTCTTGCTCGAGACTCGTGACACACACGATCGCATATGTAATAGGATAAAACACCCAGTAGTCAACCAAGAACCAGTTGTCGACCTTATATGAGTGAGAAGAGGGTGAATTATATCTTTTGTACTCTTCTCACTCATACAAAGTATAGGCAGAGGCCGACTACTGGGTGTTTTATCCCACATTCCGTACGTCTAAAAATGAAAATTGTGATTTCACGAATGCACATTGGTGACATAATCATTCATCCAATGTATAACGATAATCAAAATTCGTGATAAACCAACAATGATATAAGTTTCAGAACAATACATATTTGTTTCAAACGATCTGGAAGTCTTTGACTGAGCATCGACACTCTGACTTGTCGCCTAGGTTAAGTTTCTTGCGCTCATCCGGTGGCGCCCCCCTGCGTACAAACATGCGTACTCTTTTTCATCTCTCCTTGTTTTCACCAGCCGCAACATCCAACCGCACCGTTATGACCACAAACCTGGCACGGGAGTATCATGAGCATAACCAAGCCCATCAGATTTTCAATTAGATGAGAATCGCACTAACCACGATAATGTTTTATTACACAAAGAGGAGAAGGTGTGGAGGGGTAACAGCACAATTTTCAAAGACAATTTCCCACCCGTCCAAACGAACAATACTATTTTGTTTGTTCGCGAATTACTGTCGTATATAAACTCGTTCTCTTTGAATTCTCATTAATATTTCAACCCTCCGTGTTACGACGGGAGATCGATTCTCATGTATAAATTCACGCACGATTTACAAAAACACGCGAACGTACGAAGAACAAAACTATTCATGTCGCGTTTGGACTTGCATGTGCGCCGGACCGTGGTCACCTCATCGTCCACTTTCCGCGACACACAATATCTATCAGCGTTTGCATATTAAAACAATATAAAACTCGATTACACATGGCACACTACCGTAGCCATTGTTGTTACTCGTAGAAAAATAATATTCACAAATTTAACATGTGTGTAAATTACAATAATATACATATATAGTTGATTGTAAAAAAAGGTAATATTATATATTCGCACGTAAATACTTCAATTACGTCAAATCCGATTACGCCAATGACATTTTGGTCCGGGGCAGCTTCGTTTTGGCGCATTTATAAAATTGAGGTTAGGTTCTCGAATCGTCAAAAACGAGGTTGCAGTTCACGTGCGTACGTCACTCTTAACGAGCACAGACGAGTGTTAATATAAGAAAATAACATTTGCAGCCTCTTATACTCTTACCTATATATATATTTCATTTACAATCGTATACATATAAAATGCATCTAATAATAATTATATGGAGGGAGAAGCTTCTGCACTTTAGTCGGTTGAACGCGATTCCAGAGACGATTGGGATGCGTGTCGTGGACGAAACGACCTCTCGTAGAATTTTAATTAAAACGCACAACGCGCGTATTTGCATAGCCCTCATCCACAGATCCCTGTTTCTCTATTCCCGGACATCTACCTGATGCACACACACATACATATATGTGTTTGTATGAGTCTTTTATTACAGTCATTTTTATTTCACTTGTTACGTTTATGATCGGCCGTTTGTTGCCGATGAAAACCGAGAACAATCGAACGATGCAAGGAGCTTTCGAGGAATAACAGAGTATGACATGCACGCACTCTTGTCACACCTGGGGAGCACTGTGAAATTTCTAATATCCAGTAATAGCCATATTCCACGATGACTGATGTTCGGAGCATCCTTCCATCTCGCTCGGCTTCTAAAATTACACATCGAACACAGGATTGTCACATGTTCCATGGAAATATATATGGTGGAGCGATTATGATACTTGGATACAATTTCATATATATACGTACATACGCTTTAATGCAATCTGTATATTTACAAGCTGCAGCATTGATACGATACGAGGCTATTGTTTCGGGGGATTACGAAAATTAATTCGATTTCGCCGACGAAATGAATCCGATTGATTCATCCTCCGTCTCTCTCGCTCTTTCATTCGGTATCGAAGGATTAATATTTGTGAGAATAAAACACAACGAGACCCGGACAGGGTCGGTCTGAACGATATTGCGGACAAATGAGAATTGATGATCGCCGGGACTGGCGTGTTATAGATCCTCTTTGTTCCAAATCATAATCTAGAATTGAATTTCATAAAGCGAAACACGGTGTGAAATACGAATGTCAATCTGATACACGTAACTCCATCGTCCTGTGAAATGGAGTATACCCGAAAGCCATGATTGTTCATCGCGTACTGACGGCCAGTAGCTCCTTCGTGCCTGCAGCGCCGACTATCGTCGTATATGGACGGTCGATACATCACCAGCGATTATTGGTAACGAGTCTCGATAACTGGTAGAGAGCAGCAAGTTTAGCTTGTCTCCGATTGACCGACCATCATAGTGCCGTATGAACATCGCACAACGTCGGATATTTAGCGGTGTTACACACTGTCTAATATGTGATATATTAAATCTATAAATTGGGTTTCATTAACATAAATCTTATCGTTAAATATACTGTATTACACGCAATGTTAGAGATATGTTTATGGATTAAGTTATGAAAACGAGAGACCAGAATCTTGAAGATTCATACAAGTCCAATTATCAAACTTTTCACTCGTCTTGCTCGTCATTTGATGCTTCCACTGATCTTTTTCACCACTCCTCATGAATGTACCCTCCGCCTCGATCAGCTTCAATTTCTTGTTCATCTGAATGACATCTTCGTAATTTACAGCAGAATTTTCTTTCATGCTCTGGAAGCTAAGATGGTTCAAGAGTAATTCGACGTTGTTGCTATTACTGTAAGCATCGTCGATGGTCTTGCCAAGGAAATTGGCGGTTTTGCGTATCACTGATGCAAGATCCTTATAAAAAAATCATTAATGTTGTAATCTTAGCGGAAAAATAATTGTATAAGTATCAAAAAATCTACTCACTATTTTCATGTCCTCGTATTTAATAAACAAGATATTACTGTCATTCCTTTTATCCCAAAATCCCAGTACGTGTTTCCAAAAAGGCGCATAACACACTACAATGCAAAATAGAATAAACGATTGACAAATTTGATTGAAATACAAAGTTGAAGAAAAGTTTTGCGTTATTTTTATGAATACTTCTTTCAATAGCAACGGGGTAGAGTACTTTTTACAATATCAAAATAAGTGTTAAAAATTTCACCGTTGACTATTTAATTGAGAAATAATCGAAGCCTTACGTTTGCCTGCGATAAAAAGGCCGCAGAAATCCTCAAAATTTCCACGATAGCCCTCGAGAAGCTTGCAATGATTGAAGTACGAGATGCAAGTGTCCTTGGCATTTCTCGCAACGTAGACAATCTTTGGTTTTTTCGTACCGTCTCGTATCTGACGGGGCAGTAAATCGAGTGGCAAGTGAGTCTTTATGAATCGGGGACTTGGCAATTTGTCGACGTGCGAGACACTGTCGAGTGTCAATTCTGGAAACTCGAGGCCTGGAGTACGTTCAATGACAGTCGTGTAGTCGAAAAGAGCCGAGACACTGTAAAACAAAATTTCAAATAACTCATAATTTGTACAGCTTACCAGTTGCAAAAATTGATGAAGTTAATCGTCGTCTCACTCCAAAAATGGAAATCTCTTAGAAAGAACAACTTTAGCTGCTTCAAAATCGAGATCGTTGGCAATGCACCAAACCATTTCCTGTGTCCAAGTCGTACCTGAAATCAAAATATCCATATTCACCAGTTTAGAAATTTCACCGATTCCTTGTTAATTTGATTAAATTCCTAGATTCCTTTCGTGGTCTTCGACAACGTTCAAGAAAGAAGAAGTTTTAAAGAAGACATAAATTTTTTTAACAATGCTTCTATATATATTATTACTATGGCAATTCATACAAACTATACTCACCAGTTTTTGGAAAACTGCACACCCATACATCATCGTCACGAACTTGAAAATTTTCTATTGCATCTGCAAATTTCCGATAATATTCAGGTAGGCAAACTCCCTTGATGTTGATGTACCCGGTTCGAAAATCATTTGTAAACTTATCATGCAAAATACGATCGAAATCCACTTCTTCGTTTTTTTCTGGCATTCTTTATGGAAAATTGTTTCAATTTATGAAAATATAAATACTTTATATCGAATTATCGCAAATATGATAAAATGGCAACGTCTATGTCACTATGGGAAGAGCTACCAATATGTTGTACCGATGAATTTTCATATCGTACTGTCGTTAGCATGGTTGAATGAACGTCATTTTATATATTCCGGGCCAATTTTCTCCAAGTGCGCATTACAAATACGACCTCGATGCAAGATTGTTTTAGTACTTGGTAAAAACGTTTCTATTCCTCTAGTTTTTCTCTCCTTATTTTTACAGACCGCACACCTGCAAGGTTAACACTGATTTCACGCTCCGTGAAGTTTTTTTGTTCTTACACAAGAAGCAAGAGAACGAGGATAACACGATTCCGTGTTTTAACACCAATGTTACCGATATAACAAGGGACAAAGAGAAGCGAGGGAGAAAACGTTCGTACATCTTGCGTAAAAGTCCTAATTATCCGTTTTTCTCATCTATAATATGGATTTCGGATCGTTTCTGCACCATCAAAACCAACTTCCTTGAAAATCTGTGAAAAGTGGAAAGATCATAATGGCAAACGTTTTTGGTCGATCAAACGAGCCCGCCGAAGGCGGGCGAAGTTCGATCGAAATTATATGTACAGCCTCGTTCCAAGAGATTA
>JAPYZU010007288.1:0-13561 GCA_030523005.1 Tryphoninae sp. B BG-2022a | reverse complement strand
ACCCAAAATATGATGTGCTGAGGCATATTTTTACCTTTAAATGGCTGTAAAATCCTTTAAAATAAACGAAATTTAAAAAATGAGGGGTGAAATTTATTCGCCTCAAGGAGCGCCAAAAAATTTCTAAGACTAAATTTTTCTGAAAAATGAAAAAATAAAAAGTTACAGCGACTCAAAAAAACGATGTTTTTCCATTCGTTGTCATTTATTGTTAATAACTTTTCTATTTTAGATTTTACGGCCAAAAGTCAAGAGAGTGAATTTGTAGAGGATTTAATTTTCTATAAAAAACGATGATATAATTTTCTTGCGCGGTGGATAGTTTCATTGTTATAACGCAAAAACTGTTTTAACCCTTTTTCAAGATGGCGGGTTTTCCTCCAGGGTTACAACCCCACAAACTTGGACCTAAGCTTCCTGTACAATCTCCTATGCATAAAAAAAATTGCTGACTTTGATAAATGGAGGGTTAGGCCTTATTTTTGTAACATTTCAATGGACTAAAAGAATCATTAGAAAACAGATATATGGTATAAGAGCAAATACAATAACAGGGGCGCAAAAGTATTATTGTGTAATTCCGGACGGAGAAGACACTTTGAGATTTAACCCTTTGAGCCCTAAAGACGCATATATGCGTCAGCCTATGCGTCTACAGACCACATAAGCTTGAAAGTACTCAGGTCTCAAAGGGTTAAATAATTTTCCTCATATGTTGAATCTCGAACTTGTAAAATATTTATACGAGTAAGAAAATAACTGCTCTTCGGCGATTCGCCTATATCTGTTTCCTGAAATTAATCTGTCAAATAATTAATAATTCCTATATGTCCAATAGTTTTTAAGTTCATGTGCATAGTATTTTTTTCAAATATGTTTCAATGCGGATAACTAAAATCGGAAAAGTGAAAAATAGAAAAAAAATAGATCCCATCGTATCCCATTAGCCAACTGGTCTTAAAAGGTGTGGAATAACTGACAGTTTTTTACAAAAAAAATTCAAGAAAATCGATCAGTACGTGTTTTTTTGCAAATCAACAATTTAGACTTGAAACTTGAAAATGTTACAGAAATACGGTTTGAAAATTTTATTCGATATTTTTTTTATAAAAAGTGTGTTCGAAAAGTAAAATTAAAAAAAACGTTCGGTTTGACCCATTTTTCGAAAAATTATAGACGTTCAAAAAAAAAATAACGTGATTTTTGAAAAATCGATACCTTGAAAACGGTTCGACAAAAAAAATTGAAAAGAATCATGGAGGCCTCTTTCAACCAATACTAGAGCGTAAAAAATTTTCAAAAAGTCGGAGATGGTAAGGCAAAATGGTGTTTGATCTGGCGTGGCATCCCTCATATATATTCTTCGCATCGTTCTATAAATAAATAATAAAACAAATAACAGTGGAATGTTAATTTCCTTGTCGGACAAAGTTAATTGATAGCACAATATGCTATAGCTCGCCGCGCGCTGCTGCCACCGCTGCCGAATTACTATGTCAAAGGATGACACGTAAACGAGTGACGGGACGATATGTATGATGACGATGATGACGATGCTGACGATGATAACGATGATGACGATGATGACGATGACGACGATGATGACGATGACGACGACTAAAGTGTTTGCACTAGGATCTACTATTGCGTCTTTTCGGGGACTGGGACGGATTGGGGTTGTACTGGGATGAAACTCTACTTACGTTTCTTCGCTGCTTATGTGCATGGAACGGTTGCCTTGGAGCCCTTCGGCGGGGTGGGGTTGTGCAACATCACAGTGCTTATTACTAATGGCTTTATTACATTGTAACAATATTTAGATATCTACTACTTGTGCAAAGGTCCTAAATAAATTATTTCAAGCACTTGTTTGCCACGAAACTGCTCCAACTATATTCAAATCTTAGCAAAAATTATCTCGAACGTCTTTTGCTCGCAATAGGTTCTGTAATCCCGGCCCGATTTCGTTGTATTTGCAACAAATTGTTTGACTCATTTCTCCATGAACAAGTTTCAATAGTGCCGGTATCTCAATCTTTTATACCGCCCTCCCCATTACTTATGTATGTGGAACAGGTATTATATGCACGTGTTAAATGATAGTACAATTCATAAACAAAAACGTTTATACATTATTGTTAGAGATAATAATTTGAATCGTGTCGTAGAGCACTATAGCGACGCGCATGCGCGTGCGTTGTGTTATTTTTTTTGTGTGCTATACGTGCATGCGCGTATAGCACACAAGTAAAAAAGCCAGCAAAACTTTCCACGTCTGCGTGGCTGTGCATTGCCTACTATATCTAGTCACATGCTTGTTGAGAATATGAGAACACATGCGATTGAAATCAAATGCAAAAAGAAGATTGTAATCGATAAATTGTACCGACATGTAATAGAAGATAATGTGCTTAACACCCCTAAAATTAAAATAAGAAAGAACTGTTTTTTCTTAACAAATTTATTTCTGTGCGTAATTGGTATATCAAATATACTTATACCTCTTTTTCTGTGCCAATCTAAACCGCCCTGCTGTAAATTCCCGTACGCGTTTTAATATGAGAATGTGTGGAAAAGCGTGGGACATCCGAGGACAGTGTGAAATCTCGTACGGTTTCTTGTACAGGATGAACATTCCTGTACAGGAACCTGCATGGGAATCGGTGTGGTGCAACGTGGGAAGGTGAATCTCGTACGAGATCCTATACAGGAATCTACATGGGAATCTGTGTGGGGCAATGTGGGTAGCTTAATTTTTGAGAGAGCGCTTTTAATAAGCTAATCACAATTGAATCAAAACAAATGTGAAACTTTTATTTTTTTTTTCAATTTGTATCTACATTTCCGTGAGAAAATAAATCATTAATCACTAACGTCAACGTTTTTTTAAAATGTTTTATCTGAAGTCAAAAGTATTGTTTTTCAACGTGGGGCCCGAACTCGCAAAATGGCGTCAGATATTTAGTACACAGCTCTCGAGTTAAACTTAATGAAACGCAAAATCTTAATGTTTTTTTATTATGTTATCATTTTACGTCTCGCAAAAATGTGTTTACAGAACATTTGCAATAATATTATATGATTAATTTACTATTTCAATGACTATTAATAGAAATATAAGTTCGTTAACGGTGTACCTTATGTGTTCATCCTCGTGTACCTTACAATTAGTGTCGAAACACCCTAAAAATGTTGACAGTGCGGACTGTAATTAAATTTCTCTTTATCTCAACAATTTTTCGTGACACCGAAATACCACGAAACGCATTTTACTTACACGTATCTTTCGTGCTATAGTATACTCATCAAGGGACTCTTGCCATTACTGCTAACTTTACAATCCTGATGTAAGATTCATCGCGTAATTGTGCGAAACTATTGTCTGAACTCCGATCAATCTTTGTCGAAGACGAACACAAGCATCCGTTTTGACCACTTTAATATATGCTGTTGCTGTCGCTAATGGCACTTCTAATAATTGCTTCGAGCACTCTGTGTAATTTATTTTTATAGAAAAAAATACCTGGCGTTAGTCGTTTTTGAAGTTTTCTTAACGGTTTTAGTTAATACTCAGGTAAAATTTTTGCACGACTGCTGAGCTAACGGGAAATAGGTATTCTTTCTTATTTAAACAGGGAATATTGTAGACTCATATTAGGGCATATTTGTTGATGAACTCCTTTTGCAGCAAATATGATTTTCAATAATTTTCCTTTTCCCGATTCAAATACATACGCTTAGTGGGCCCATAATGGTCCCCAGTCCAAGACACTTCTTACAACATGTAACAAAATATGCACATTGAATGTCATTGCCACCTTTGAATATATTTTTTTCTGTGTCCGCCACGAACTGGTGCAATAAATAATCAGCTCGATTGATTTCTGAAATTAGAATCGCTTTTTGAAAAAGAATGTACAACGCCGCATCGAAAAGAGCCCAGTGTTCTATCAGCAATTCACAAGGTCAAAAGTCAAGAAATTTATAACTTTATAAATATCTAATGTTCACACTATGTTATTGTCAGAGGTCAAATTGGGAAAACATATGGCCGTGGCATGAGCTCCAAAATACTCCGCAAAGAATGATGTGGTAATGTTCCGTATAACTGGACGCTTTATTTCCATGTAGGCAATTTTGATTTCTCCTATGAAATAATATTTTGTTATATAGGGGAGAATGGGGGAATTGGAGCCATCTAACAATAAGAAAAAGTTTAAAAAAATGTAATTTATGAAAGGTACTATTGACATTTTTCCTAATAATTACCAATAATTGTTGAAGATAGTGAAAAAGTGAATTTCTCAAAAATGTGTCTTTGACTCTCATTACCCGACATGGTGAGGGCAATATGAGCTATGCACTAACCATATGTGAAATTAGCGATGTCGCCCTGAACTTGGCAAATTCAATAATTTGTTAACTAAATTTTATTGATAATAAACATGAACATTGAACACATATTGCATTGTTAAAGCGTCATTAGAAGATAAATTAAGATGTGGAAACTTAATAAGGTTTTTTCGATTTTTTCTGAGACGTTGACATTGTTTCCACTTATCTCTGTGTTACCCTTGTTAGCTATCTCCTATGTAAGCATGCCTCGCACGGTATGGTAAAATATGAAACTAAAAATAAGTGTTGGCATTCGAATTGGGGTGCCAATTCGAAACCAAAGTGCATAAAGTAAAGTACCAAATGACCTCGAAAAACAATTAAGGTAGTAGTCTCACGACAGTATTATCCAAAAGTTCGCACTCTGTGTAACCTTGTGGCGCTGGACCAAACGCCGAGCGTTAGGGAACAACTTTTGAAAGCGTACATGCCAATTGCCTGCTGACAAACATGCGAAACCTTATGCCGGTATATGTATCTGCACGGTTGGCTGCGCGTGGCAACATCGCGATTAGTTTGTGATTTATTCTGCACGTCTTTGTACACAGTCTTCACAGTTTTTATTCATTTGAAATGGAAAACCGAATAAGGTTGAAAGGGCGCAATAGTAGAGTTGAGTGAACTTGGGAAGAATTTTAAATGTGTACAATGGGCAAACGTACTGTCACTGGAAAATATAATTGACGAAAGACGAATGGGTCTGAATTCTATTTTGACGGTGCGTTGCACATATTGCAATATAATGACATTTGTCTCTACCGGGGAAACGCACATCATTGCAGAATTTGAGGAGAATAATCGTGTTTCGGATGTCAATACGAAGGCCGTTTTCGGTAAGTTTGTTTTTGAATTGATGTACGTTACATATTACATGTTACTTTTGAGTTACCACAACATTTGTAACGAGACTGATGTACATGTAGATTTTTCATAATAAAAACCTAACCTTATTTTTATTCAACAGGAACAATTCATACTCGAGTTGGGTGCAATGTATCGAATTAGATCTTGGCATGCCTAAATATTCCCATAATTTCTAAAAACATGTATAAACGTTATGAGAAAGAAGTGATTCCAGCTATTGAGAAGGCTGCAAAGGATAGTTGCAAGCGAGCTGTGGCAGAAGAGCGACAATTAGTCGTAGAGAATATTGGAACCCTTTGCAATAAGTTGTAAGTTCAATGCTGTCTCAGTTCATATTTGTAATTTCTCGTAAAAAATACGAGAGTGAAGTTATTTTTTAATTACTATTCAGGAATAAGATCACACTTTGCGTCAGTAATATTAGCCAACGTTTCGGTAATAAATCGTAATGTTTCAGTTCATCAGAGCGATGTATTGTTACGTACTGGCCGACACTACCGACATAGCAGATAGTTCTGTCTGATTAATAGATAGTATGACTTATCTTAACTCGAGAGACGGTAGGGAAAACCCAGCCTATCACAATAACTTCCCGTTAAACTGTGTTTTGTATATTCACTACGATTGCATGGCGAGGGGTCTTAATTGTAATATTTATTTTTATTAACAAAATCACTGGTTAGATAAAACCTGCTTTAAGGAATTGTACATACTTCGGAATGATATGAATGATATTATATAATTAACTCATAAGCTACTATGGTTCCGTCTTTATGAATTCACACTACGTTAAAATCTTGACGAAAATTTCTGATGATATTTCTGTCAAAACAACGCCGAGACCTCATAAACAAGAATAAATAAATTTCTACGTATTCAAACAAAATTTTATTCTTTCTTTTATCACTCCTAATGATCGCTTTTCTTTTCGTTGCAGACCTCGAAACATTGTTACAGACATTTACCCACACTATGAAACCCTACAATCCGCAATATCTTCAAATATACCAGAAAGTAATAATAACGATAATAATGTTTCTATGATATTCGATACAGCATTGGCTGGAATTGTTAACACTTTAACGACCGATCACACAACATGTGTGTGATAACAGGAACAACCGTTAACGACCGCTCACACAACATGTGTGTGATGCTACCGCCAAAGGTTGTTGGCCAGTACTACACTCCGAGTGTGATAATTTATGAATGTAAATAAGTGTGGATATTGCTATTGGCTTCGTACTTCATTGCCATGTTTTTCATTTTGGGCAATTGTTGCCTTTTTTTTAATTTTAGATTTTACACTAGAGTGATACTCCATGTAAATTATGTAGCAAATATCGGAGCAAGCGCTCTACGTTAATGTAGTACACTAAGCTACCATACAAGCGCTGGTGTCGCGCGCGTTTTCTAATCCAAAATGTTGAAATAGGTTATGTTTCTATGAAGAATTGTGTCATGGCGTTGACGTAGGCCTACATGCACGATACCATTACATGTAGGTGATTGCTTTAATAATTATCATACAAAGGAGAAATATTAAATTTGTTGTTAAATTGTTTTTGTTTTTTGTTTTCTGGAACCTTGTACATGAATTTAATAAAGTTCTTTTAAATTAATTCTTCAAAAATACTGGCGGCCCCTGGCTATGGCTGACTGCGCAGACGTGCGGTCGTTAAAGTGTTAATATAATCGTCTCTTACGACATGGATTAGAGTAAGAGAGGCAACGGTAAAAGCTATGACAGCTTAAATGGTTACGGAGCCATAATAGGATTACTTAGTGGCAAAATACTCGATTATGGAACACCAAATCGGAAATGTAAAAAGTGTGACCTCGGCTATGCAAGAGAAAATCATGATTGCCGCAACAATTTTCAAGGGAGCGCCAAGGCAATGGAGGCTTCTATTGGAGCCGAACTTATAAACAACAGCTCTATTCTTGAAGAGGTCGGTGTGAAAGTTCGTGTGGCGATTGGCGACGAGGATAGCTTCACCATGGCAGCAATTCGAAAAGGGAATCCGCAACTCATTTACAAACTCACCGACATCAGTCATCTTGAAAAGAATTTCGTCCGAAATTTATATAAAATCAAGCCTTTTTTCAGAGATGAACAGAAAACTCACCATTCCACATTTGAAAAAATGTTTCAATTTCGTTGTTGCCCAAAATCAAGGTAACGCATCAACATTAGCCGCGGCTATACTGAGCATTCCGAATCATGTTTTCGGAAAACATATAAATTGTGGAAGCTGGTGCCACAAAAATTCGACGCACAAAATAACTTTAAGCGATCCTGGACTATATACCAAATTATTGGAAATCTTCACTAAATATGCAAATAATTTATCGAAGTTTTATGTAGCAGCATTTAGTCAAGCCAACGAAGCTTTAAATAATATGATGGCTTACAAATGTCCTAAAATGAATTGGTATTCGATGACTGCATCGGCTGATGCTCGTATGGCCAGTGCAGTTTGCAGTAAGAACGATGGTGACAAATATGTGATCAATGTTGAGAATATACTAACGCCAGGAAAAAATAATGAAGCGTATGCTGCAAAAATAAAGAAATTTCAATCAGCCAGGTCAGCCAAAGTAAAATTACAGTTCACAAAATAGCGTCGAAATATATTAAAACGGGATAGAGAAAATTTGCGGAAATAATTAGGACGATCTGAAGGTGTTCAATATGAACGAAATTGTGGTTTTGAAATTGATGTAAATTTAAATTATTTATTTGAGTCGGAAGACTAGGGATGTAATTTTGCGATAACTCCCGAAGCAACTACAATAGTATTTTTTGATGTAGAAACTTCGGGGATCGGATATTCCTCAGAAATCCTAAAGATTGCAGCTATATGTGAGCATAATTCATTCAACGTATATTTGAATTCAACGCACGGAGTTTCCAAAGGAGTTGAAAAAATTACTGGCTTCAAGATTATTGAAGGAGAATTATACCACAATACGAGAGTGGAAGCTATTCCAATTGGAGATGCCTTACATGCATTCTTCGAATATTTGCATTTGTTATCGAAACCGGTCCCGTTTGTTGCTTATAATGCTATCTTTGACTGCTATCATCTCCGCGTGGGCTTACATAAATCCAATATGATAGAGGAGCTTCGATCAACAATTGCTGGCTTTTCTGATACGCTACCAATATTGAAGAAACTATATCCCACGCGAAAAAGAACATGAATGTTTAAACTCGCACAGTTAGTTAACTACAGATCTATTGGATATAGATGAAAACGGAAATTTCCACAATGCAGTATTTGATGTGGAAATATTGCAAAAAATCGCGTCAAATTATATTCCCGTGGAAAATCTATTCAAGGATGCCGAACGTATCATGGAAAGATTAAATCACTGCCTTCGTTTAAAAAGTGCAGTGGCAGTTGGAGAATCTTTAAAACCATTGAAAGGTATACTTTCGGATGGAATGATATAAAAAATGGCGAAAAATGGAATAACTTTTCCAAACTTGATGAACATCCACCAAGAAAGTGGCGTCAAAGCAATATTGCAGTTCTTGTCAGAGAACCGAGATAATTGTAAGAAGCCACGGATCACAGAAAACAAAAGAATTTTGAATAGCATCCGTGATTTTTTTGAAAAATATTAATAATTTAACTATAATATTATTTAACTCTAAAATTAGTCCAATAAAAAATAAAATATAATGAAACCAAATTTATTAACAAAAATAATTTAATTTCGTTGAAAAAATGTCTGTTCTATATGCAACCATTTATATAATTATACGTACGGGTGTATATAAATAAATACTTTATATTGGGTAATAGGAGTCAACGTTTCGTTTTTATCTTATCCATATATATAGATAAAGTTGACTCCTATTATCCAATATAAAGTACGCAATATATAATTAGTCTGTGCCATTTTTGGGCAACTTTTTTTTTCTTCCTACTAACAGGCTTTAAACTTATAAAAAGGTAAAAATAAGAAGCCTGTATAAATTTTAGCTCGAAATATTAATATTTAGAGGTCGCTTAAACACATCTCTATTTCCCATTTAAATAACACAGGGAAAAACAAAATTCTGCCGGAATTTTATAACACGGTCATGGCATATTCCACAAACAAACTGCTGACATCTTCTTATGCAAAATTGAATGCTCTACAAAAAAGCCCTCTAATACTTTTTTGATAAACTTCGCCATTCAATGGATATTCGAGTTCAAAGTTCAAAGTGTACGAACATTCATCGTATATTGTTAATATTACAGCAAATCTTTTTTTTTTTGGTATTGACCGGGCACTCAGTCCTTAGAACTATTGTGCTCGAGTCCCTTAAGGGCAGACCGTTACCGTGTCGGCTGCAAGGGCAAGCCGACCTTCCACGCAAAGCTCAGGAGTACTGCCGCCCCCGCGACTGCTAGGTTGAAACCATCTGCGACACTAGTCCCAAGGATGTCATTTCTGACTTCCTCGAGCCCGGTGCAGCTAGTTATGAGATGGAGAGGCGTATCCATCCCGTCATGGCAAGTCTTGCATTCTGGGTCCTCTGAGAGCCCCAGGCGCGTTCGGTGTCTTCCCGTATGCCAGTGTCTCGTAATCACCCCCACAACTAGTCTCAGTTGAGCCCTGTCGAGGCATGGCAGCTCGGTGCCTAGCTTTTCCGTGGGGCCAGAGAACAAGGCCTTAGTGTGCCCCATCCCTGGACTCCGCCCCCAGAGGTTCGCAAAACGTTCCGCAACCCACTTTGAGGTCGCCCGTCGGATGAACTCCTGGGTGATACCTATGAGACATAGGCCCGCCATGTCGGGCCGCGAGGCACCGATCCTGGCGAGCTCGTGCGCCCTGTTGTTGCCCCGGATGCCGCTGTGACCCGGCACCCAGACTACCTTGACTCTGTTGGCACTTCCTATTAGTGTCAGCAGGTTTATGCAGTCTCTCACCAGCTGTGTAGAAGTCCAAGCGCGGTGCGACTATCGCTGCATATGTAGATATGCTTATGAGTGTAGCTTTTGTTTCTAATAATGCGGGCACAGGCCTTGATGGCGAATAATTCCGTTTGTAGGACAGTCGCGGTGCTCGTCAGAGCGTAGGACTCCTCCGTCCGTGGCCCCTCACACCATACACACCCGGCCCCTCACACGTTTGCCCAAACATTCTCCTGCAGGCCCAGAAGGTCGCAATCGCTCTCCGAGCTTGTTCGCAGATGTGGCTCTTCCAGCTGAGCTTGTGGTCCAGCGTTACTCCCAGATATCGAACCTCTGGAGAGAACACCAGCCAAGCCCCGAAGATCGAAGGGGGCCTCATTTCGAAGTGCCTCTTCTTAGTGAATAGTACCATCGTAGTCTTATTGGGATTTACCCTCAAAGACTTTGATGTGCACCAATCCTCCACAATGTCGAGTGCATTCTGCATCTCGCTTGCCATTGTTACCGGATGATTGCCGCTGATTGCGATGCAAACATCATCGGCGAAGCCTACTACTTTGACATTCCGTCCCGCGAGCCTTTTCAGGAGCCCGTCGACCACCATAAGCCATAGCAGAGGTGAGGTTACTCCTCCCTGTGGGCACCCTCTGCCGACGTGCGCCCTGACACTCGTCCCACCGAGACTGGCTGTTACAATTCGCGATCGAAGCATGAACTCCATCCATTTGATGACCGTGTCCTCAACTCGGAAGTCCCTCGCTGCTTCACAGATTGCGTCGAAAGATGTATTGTCGAATGTCTCTTCGACGTCCAGGAAGACGCATAGAGTTGCTTCCTTTCTGCTAAGTGCGCCTTCTATCTCCCGGACCAGGCTATGGAGTGCCGTCTCTACGGACCGGCCCGCCTGGTACGCGTGTTGGGACTGGTGCACTGGCTCTCTCACCAGCGCCCCGTCCCTTATGAATCTCTCAACGAGTCTCTCTATGATCTTAAGTAGAAATGACGTCAAGCTGATAGGTCTGAATGCCTTGGCCAGGTCGTATCTGGTCTTTCCCGGTTTCGGGATAAACATAATGATGACCGCTCTCCAAGCTTTTGGCACATATCTTAGTGCAAGACAGGATCTGAAGATGTAGTTACGGTGCCTGCTCAAGCCCCCCCTCCCCTCCTGAAGGAGGGCTGGAAAGATCCCGTCGGCCCCTGGGCTCTTGAACTTGTCGAAGGAGTTCAATGCCCATCGGATCCTGTCGTGGGTGACCACCCTCGCGGTGGTGCCCCAGTCGCCCGGTCTGGTGCCGGCGAGCGATTCCCCGTTGTGTGGGTCTCGCTCCGCCAGTCTTGAGCCAGGGAAGTGCACCTCCAGCAAGTGTTCCATTATGTCTTCGTGTTTCTCAGCCACTTCCCCGTTGGGAAGAGTGAGTCCACCAAGCCTGTATTGCGGACCATTAGTGAAGACTCTGCGAAGTCTGGCCACTGTTGGCAGAGCCTTAATGCAGTGTTGCATACAGTAAATCTATCGACTATTGAAAAACATCAAATGACTTTTGTGTAGATTATTAAATTTACTATCCAAATTCTTTAATTTATAGTTAATAAATATGTCAATATTTATTAACTATAAATTAAAAACCATAAAGAAAAACCATCTATCAAGATGGTTTTTTAAGACTTTAGACACTTATTTTTTGCCAGAAAACCTGCCCTCTGTAATAAATTATGAAATATTTATAATTTTTAATAAATAAATTTGTTTTAAAGAATTTGCGGAAATATCGTTTTTCTCTGTTATTGGAAACAAAGAATGACATTTTAGTTGTGAGTATTTTGTCCAATTTTTATAGATGTATTGCGACAAGTACTAGCTCATCAGAAAAAACCATCTATCAACATTTATTAACTATAAATTAAAGAATTTGGATAGTAAATTTAATAATCTACACAAAAGTCATTTGATGTTTGTCAATAGAGTCAATAGATTTACTGTAATATTAACAAATATACGATACATTTTCATACACTTTGAAAGTTAAACCCGAATATCCCTTGAATGGCTAAGTTTATCAAAAAATATAAGAGGGCTCTTTTGTAGAGCATTTAATTCTGCATAAGAATATGCTGGTAACTTGTTTGTGGAATATGCTATGAACGTGTTATAAAATTCCGGCAGAAATTTTGTTTTCCCTGTGTTATTTAAATGGGAAATAGAGATATGTTTAAGCGACCTCTAAATATTAATATTTCGAGTTAAAATTTATACAGGTTTCTTTTTTTACCTTTTTATAAGTTTAAAGCCTGTTAGTAGAAAGAAAAAAAGCTGCCCAAAAATGGCACGGTCTAATATTTATAAGGAATTTGAATATGACTATTCAAATTCCTGCCGACTTCTGAGCGATGCAGTGTTGCACGATCTTCGCTTCCCCTTCCAAAGGATCTCAGAGTGCGTTGAATTTTACGATGAATTTGACGTTTTAAATGTTTATATTTCCAGAACAGGACGCAGACTTTATTTTTTCTGCGCTCTAAGAATTTATTAGACACCCTTTTATTACTGTGCCAATTTTCAGCAAAAGCTATCTTGTAGTTTGGTCAATCGAGAATAAATTCTAATTTTCACTATAAGGTTACGTGTATAAGGTCGTGATTTTTAACAATAAATATCTCGTCTCCGACATGGAGGAGCTCTTGGAAATTTTACATAGTGTTTCAGTCATCATTTCAGTGGAGCTTCATATAAAATTTAAATGAAATCTGTCTCAAAAAATTCTACGAGACTACTACCTTAAATAAGAAAGCTTTATATATTTGTTTTCCTCATGAGAAAAATATTTTTCTTATAATGCAAGGTTGCAAAATAGGATTTTGGTCATCGCCGTTAGATTTATGGCACTGAAGCGAACATCGGCAGTTGTATGACATGAACGAACAACACAATTAAACGCCCGGAAATGAGTCATTTTTCATGAATTTTTTTGGGGGTGATGGAATAAGCGCAACATTTTCAAATTTTAGTATGATTTTAATGTATATTTGAAGAGTTGTAAAACATTTTTTTTTTACAAAACAAAATGGCGACGTGGTAGCCTTTCCCCCAGGCATCTTTCCTGTGGCATCGAAAGCTGCTGCCATCACCACATATATACTATTCATTTGAAACCTGAAACCAATTTTTTTTTCATTTAATGACATATTAAGGGAAAGGATGAATCAAAAAAATTATTAAAAAGTATAAAATGGAAATTATGCAGTCTTTGTAACTTAGAAATCAAATATTCGACCATTCTTTCGACAGTTTTTACCCTCAAAAATCATTTATCTACGTGATATCGTTCAAACTTGAGGGTTATCCTCTCGGTAATATCATAGGCAAAAAGCTCTCAAAAATTCAT
>JAPYZU010007284.1:0-13068 GCA_030523005.1 Tryphoninae sp. B BG-2022a | reverse complement strand
CTGCCCATTATAGGCTGTAGACGGATGTTTAAAAGTGCATAACTTTGTGATTTTTTATCTCCATTAATAAACTCCGAACTGAGTGGAAATTTGGCAAAGACATAGTTTAACTATTGAACTATCTACCGTATAAAATTCCAAATTTTCTCATAAAACGTAATTTGCTTCTAAACAACCTTAAGCGACAAGTTAGGTTCAAATCGAATTGATCTTGAGATAAAGATAGATTTTACCTCAGATCGAACTTAAATTAAAAGTTGAAATTAATTCAATACGATTTTATAACATGTAAAAATGAAATTCAATCCAATTTAGATTCAAAGAAATTCAAAGTTGAACAAAAACTTACATTCGCTTCAATGTTCTCCCATTAGAGCTTGATTATTTCTTAACGTCAAAGTTCATTACAGAATTTGATGCATGGAGAATGTTTATAGAGAAACTCGAGGATGGAGGCAAATGGAATTCGTAGAAATCGTCGAGGATGTGATGTGGAGATAAAAAAGCGAGGAGAGAAAGGAAAGTTACATAAAAAATCACGCCGAGCTCCAACGAAGAGAAACGACTCGAGGGTGAAAACACTTAGTGGTCGCGATGTGTTACGTACGACGGAACAAAGAAAGGAATCGTGACTTGGTAACGAGCAAGACACCCTGTAGACTCTGTCCGGGGTTGCTCAAATCGTATACGCGCTTCGGAAATTCAAGACCTCCGACGACTCTCGCTCTTTTGCCTCGGCGAATTTTCTCGCCTTTATTGGCAATATTGTTACCGGAGACTCTTTCACCCTTTTCACTTCGCGGCTCTTTTTTTCTCTCTCTCTCAGCCGTTTTCCAGGTCGTTGGAAAATCCCTTTACAGCATTTTCTCGTTTCCTTTCTACCTATCCTATGGTATACGTATCCTCGTCGACCTCGTAACTTTAAACGACCAAATTTTCACGGTTGTAATCTCCGACTGCGACAAAAGGATATTGACAGACCTCGCGTGACACAAAGTTTGAAACGAAGAGGACAGTCAACATTTCTCAGCGAGCACACCATTTCCAAGGGTTGAATTTTTTTCTACGACACTTTTTTATTGATGAATAAAGAGAAAGAGCTTGAAGGAGATATTTGTGCATTCTCGTTGTTGTCGCTACGAACTTTCCGGATGGATGGACAACATTTATTAAAATTATTTTTGAAAGGATAAAATTTCCTCATTTTTCTTCTACATTTTTTGTTTCATTTACGAAGCATGCAAGATGAAACCAAGCTTTTAAGGTCGTTGTGGGGTCTAGCCATCGAGGGTGAAGCATGAGGGGGTGCCCTATGCTTATGCATGGAAGCAATGAATTGTTACCAACTGCTTGTCGTCAAATTATCGTCGTATTTAATATCATTTTTCAAGGAAAAAATCCACATAAGTTTGAAAGAATATGCATTTTTGACAAAGTGGTTGTTACAGGAATTATTTCTATTAGTTTATCGCATTATTTTCGATAATTCGTTAGAGATCAATTATTGGAAGACGAACTGGCAACAACGTAAATTATGACCCACGATAACTGCTCGGGTTGACAGCAGTGTTGCACAGCTGTCATATACCCGCTCCGTTCTTAACCGTAAAATCGAAGTGTCTGTTTATCAACTATGAACATAGATTCCGGGAAAAAATTCTATCGGTGGAAAGGGTCGCTAAGGCAGGGAGTGCTTCTGACATCTACGGTGTTGTCATGTTTCCGAAGCCTTATATCTTGCGTGCTCAATTTTTGGAAAAATTCGCGATTATAATTAATAACGTTGAATCGGCACTATAAATTATATTTTCAAACCACCAAAAGTTAGTCCGATATTTCATTTAACCGTACCTGTTTTTTTAACTCCGTGCCATTGTTTTCTCGGCAGATATATATAATATACTGAAAAATGTTCGAAAAATTCCCATAGACATAATGTGATGAGCGCACCAAATGCTCCAAGTTTGCGATTTGTTTTCTAAATAACTGTACTGTGGATTGTTTTGAAATTTGACCGGATGATTAGTAAATGGATCATGAACGTTCATACAAAATTTCATCTCATTGACATCGTGTCGACCTCAACCCACAACAACTTTAAATTATTATTTAAATAATACGTAATGTTCAACAATTTTATATTTGCATCTAATCTGAAAATAGCAGATGAAGGCATATAGGAAACATGAAATATGAAATAGTTATGAATCAGACTTTTTGGTGTGATCGAAAAAAGATTAATAAATCCTTCAATAATCTTCGATTAATTTTTTATCGAGTTTAAATAAATAAATAGATAAACTAAATAAATAAATAAATAAATGAATAAAGGAAGAAAGAAATAAAGTGAGTGGTAGCCTCGATGGTTTTATAATCTTCTTATTTATAACGATATATTACCACAGCGTGTATTTTCTTTTATAAAGACTGGCCATGAAATTCTTCAGTACCACGTTAAGTGTGTAATATAAAAAGCTCCTCTTGTAATATCGATTCTGAGCGTCAAAATGGGTTTTATAGATATATGACAAATTCTATTTCACCAGCGATCGCCACTTTCAATCCCACTACCACAAACCAATTGTGTGGTTTCAGCTCGTTATTGGTAGTGGCTGAATATACATTGAGCCGAGTTAACGATGTGTAAATAAGTAAACAATAATATTGATAACGTTAAAATAATTAAAAAATAATGAAAAAATTAATAGATAATGGAAATAAAAGACAAGAGAAAATGTATAAATTTTCGTGACAACGAAAGATGACGTCGACCTGAACTTTCTAAAATATTATGGGTCCTAACTTTTTGGATAGGAGACCATGGGACATCAATTCGAGTGAGTGAGGTCGCCTTGGGCTACGAGGGGTTGCCAATTGCTTAAGCAACCCTACTCACCCCAGATGTTTCGAGGAAGTTCCGATCGTGAAAGCTGCGCCAAAATTTGGATCCATCTTACTCGTATAGCGAGGATGGAAGATATCGCATTAAGGCAAATTCGGGGTTGTCAATGTAGTTTACCGACGGTGGTGAATTTGAAAGCTTCCAAATTAGGTTGCTATCAGATTGCAAGAGTTATAATCCTTTTCCAAGATTGCAGTAATTAAGGATATCTATAATCGTACTTTGCTCATTTATCAAACCAAAATCTCTGTGAAAATACTAAAAGAAAGTACAATCTTAAAATTTATTAAACAATTTTAATAGAAACTTCGCCACACGACATCAAAATTTCAGTTCAACTTTACTCATTGTCATTATTTCATAAAAATCTTTACAAAATTTCCAACAAACAATTCCAAATTCCTACAATAATTTCATTCAAAATTTGACGAAAGGCAACAAGTTTCTGTTTAAATAGCCTCCCACAAATTTCAGTAATTTTGGAAAGAAAGCTAACTACCTAATTAAAATAATTGTCCAAAAAGCAAAAAACAAATCCAGTTTTCACAAACTACACAATACTTTGAATGAAAGTATTGTGTACATGCAACGTCAAGACAAGAAAACAACGACAACAACGACAAGAAAATTGCGTTCATTGATTCCTTCGTCAATCGTTCACTTTATTTCATTGATTTTTGTCATTCCAGAAGTAAAAACAATTTATAAATTGTTTCTAATAAAAAGTAACAAATTCCTCAGTACTCTCCAACTTCTTGAAAATTTTGATGACACAAAGCCTCTCGAGGGTTCTTCTTTCATTTTTTTTCTTAACGACACGTCTCTCCTCTAGTGATGTTCTATTAATATAAAAGTCATTTATTATCTCATCTATCAATTATTTCCTCATCCTCTATCTTCTCCTACAGTATAGTAATTGGGGTGAACGTCCCTTCGGGCAGTCACCCTCATCGACCATCCACTCCAAGTGCGACGTTAAGACAAAAGGTTTTCCTGCAACATGAGAAACAAGCTTTAATATCGAACGATTCACCATCGAAGCTCCTCGAACCAACGGACAAGGAAATGTACAGAAAATACCTATAAGCCCAACGGGACGATACATTACTTTATTTTCCTTCTAATTAAGAAGATCCTGACTTACGTAAGCCTGAGAAAACAAAATTATTGTATCAATCCTATAAATAGAAATGCTTCAAGGCAAAACGAAAAATACTTATTTCAGGTCGTTAAAGGTAAAAAATTGAAAACGAAAGCATGATTCTGATATTGTACAGGAGTTTTCCAATCGCATAAAAGGCTCTTAGAGCTTGGGAAAGGATTGAAATTCATCCGAATTCAATGTTGCAAATTTCGATGAATAACGTCGAAAAATCGACTATTTACGATGCTGTAGCTCCGTTCTCGTTCGTCCGACAGAAAATTTCACGAATAAGTTTTTGAAAAGCTCGTCCAGACGAGAAGAACTAGCTAAGAAATATTCGAATAACTCAATTTTTGTGGCTATGGGGAAATTTCGAAAATTGCAATTTTCAAAAGTAATTTGATTTTTCCACAAAAATGATTTTAATTACTGAATAAAATTAGTTAAGTTTCTTCTCGCTCATGTATAGGTGGTCTCCTCTTTCCCCGTTGTCAAACTGGAAAGTTGTAATAAGAATAACGAAGGTCTCCAGTATTAATATTAATAATAATTAATAATAATAATAATAATAAATAATAATAGTAATAACAACAATAACAGTGACAATAATTCAAATAAAATAATAATAACAATAACTGCAATGAAAATAAATTAGTAATAATAATAATAATAATACCAAAAGTAATATTTTTCAACGATAAATAATAATAACTGTAATGAAAATAAATTAGTAATAAAATTAATAATAATAATACCAATAGTAATATTTTCCAACGATACATAATAATAATAATAACTGCAATGAAAATAAATTAGTAATAAAATTAATAATAATAATAATATCAATAGTAATATTTTTCAACGATAAATAATAATAATAATAATAACTGCAATGAAAATAAATTTGTAATAGCATTAATAATAATAACAACAATACAAGTAATAATATTTTTCGATGACTGAGAGATAATTTTTTCGTTTGATACTGTTCCAGGCTATTAGCTGTCTTAAGAGAGCCCACTATTTGAATCCAATGGCACTATTGCCAGCGTACAATTTGGGTAGAGTATTACTGACCACTGGCCAGCCAGCATCAGCCGCGATCTACTTGTGCGCAGCAATAACCGCCGGACCGAAAAATTGCATGCCATACATGTTACTCGGACGTAAGTGGAAACGCTTGGTCGCATTTTCTTCTTCATTAAAAATTTTTTTCCTTTCATTGTAATTAATAAATTTGTCGTTTTATCGTACGCAAGGACAATATCTCGTACTGAAGATTTTTCGTCCTGATAATAGTAACTTTATCCATGTGCTTGTTGTCTTTTTTTCACGATTTTGTCAGCAAAGAAGATAAAAGCTTTTATAGCATTGTTAGTTAAGCTGACGCAGAGTGTTTCGTATTCAACGAATATGAGGAAGCTGCTACCACGTGGACAAAACGGATCGCATGAAAACAGAAAAGAAAAATAATTTTCTCACATGCATTTTCAATGAAATTCGACAAAGTACAACATCGACGCTTTTGTTCACGGTGGACCATTCTCTACATTGAAGATTTAATTAAAAAACTGCATCAACGCACAATTGATTGAACGACGGGAAACTTAAAACAATCCACGTTTTTTTACACAAAGTAACATATAAAAGAAAGTGAAAGCAACGGGAAACAAACAAAATCAGGGAGAACAAAAATTTGTGATGAAAGTGGCGAGTACGACAAAGCAACGCCTCGTGAAAGCCTCTCGATCCAACGAGAGACTCGTGAGAATTAATTTTCTGTTCCTTAAACATTGCAAGCTGACTGTTATTGTGTTTTTGTCTTCTTTATTTTTTGTCATATAGCGAGGAAGTTCAAGGAGAGAGAAACTGAGAGATTGTTTCGAGAGCTTTCTACTGCGGTCAACGAGCCGCACGCTGTGTCAAGATTTCAAGATCCAAGAGGGAAATCTTACCGAGATGTATATTTTCTTATTTTACAATCTTTTCGTCGTTGCGAAGAAGTGGAGGCGCATACCTTTTGTTCCATCGCTGCTTCTTGGAATCTCATCGCGAGAGAACGGGCTTCGGGACGATATTAAGCTATCGTTCGAGCTTATTCGATTGCTTCTCGTTGATCTGCACGTCACACATACTTTATTGTTAGAAATTTCCTTGCCGCTATGTGCGGCTCACTTGTGTACACGTTACGATTTTATCAAAGTGCAGAGTCTGATTTTACTATTACTTTATGGTCTCTCCAGTGGAGATTGACCTACTTGGATATAAGTAGTTTTAGGTCGAGAATAATAAGATCGTGCGAATTTTTTTTATATGGAAGAGAATCAAGTGTTTTGCGTAAGACTTATATGAGTAAAATACATCAAAGTTTGTATACAGAAAGGTTGCTTAAGTAGATTGATAAAAATCCATTCGATTATTTTTATTTCTCCTTTTTTTTTATATTGTAATTACATTTTTGTTTATTGTTAAAGGATTCGATCAAAGAATATTTTTATGCAAATAGTATTTTTTATAAAAATTAGAGTTTGATCGAGAGGTCAATAAATGGGCCAATTAATTAAAAATTATTATTACAAAAAAATTGAAATCATATAAAGGATAAGAAAATCACGCAAAGATTTTCATAAAAAATGTTATCTTTTAGTAAATTAAGATTCAATGAAATGAATGATTAATGAACAAAATGACTTCACGATATTGCACGACTGTCCGGCATTTCTCAGTTAGGTACAAAAACAATATGTTATATATATATTTTTTTATATCTGGCCAAGAAATTGATAATATATAATATTATTATTAATAATTATAATATAATAATTATATTATTATTATTAATATTATAATATAATAATTATACTATTATTAATTATAATATTATAATACTATTATAATATTAATACAATATTAATATAATATAATAAATATTATAATATCATTATTAATAATTATAATTATATTATATACATGTTTATAGCATAGTAATTATTTCCACATGTATGCCCTTTCGAGCTTTGAACAAAATAACTTATTAATTCCATGATATTTCTTTCAAGTTTCAAAGTTTTATTGAATTAATTTCTGAATACCAAAACTTGCTTCACAATAAAACAAAGAAGTAAGATACGAGTTCTCGCTTCTTGCATAAGTAAAAATGTTTATATTCCAGTAGATGTTGTCAAGAGCACTAAGTAGACTTCAACCAGATTTAAATTCGAGTAAAGCGTTAAAGTGGTATATGGGAAATAACAGATCTAGTACTGTGGCCAGGGAAAGCGAATATATCTAATTCTGTTTCTATTCAATTATTCATAAGCTTCCACGATAAGTTTCTCAACCCAATTTCATCTCCATTTCCGTTATCAACTTTTATCTGGAGCAAATTGTATAAACGTCTTAAATGTGCAAATTGAAATTAAGTTATCGCTTTTTAAATGTTTTTTTTTATTTTACATAAATAAGGTGCTCCACTTTTGAAAGAAAAGAAATATCTAATGAATGTTTTTCGTTTTCTCTGTAACAGTGGCACTGAAGCGTTTGGACGACTCAGAAGGAGCCGAGAAAGCACTGTCGAAAGCTCACTCTCTAGCTCCACAGAATCCTCTTGTCCTGATCAATTATGCAGTGATTCTCGAGGCTACGGGTCAAAGGATACGCGCCGCCGAAATTTTGGTCTCGCTTAATGACATCGCTGCTGTAATAGACGTTGAGCCTCAGGTCGCATATCCATAATAATAATAATAACTATTATTATACATAATAATAAGAAGAAGAAAAATATAATAACGTTTGTTTATTGCAATGTTTCAGATTGTACAGACTGCGAGAAATCTGGCTGTACGATTAGGCGGACACAAGAATAAAACATCGGAATCGCAAAGGGTCCTCGTCGAGGATGAAGTTTGACTCTCCTCGTTAAGGTATTCGTATCAATGGGAGGATTAAAATTTTATTCTTGTTTTTTTTCTCACGTTCCAAGTGGACGTTCCGTTTAAGCTCATTAAGAAAAGTTGTTACAACTCGACTAAAGAATAACATACTCAAAATACAAGTTGAACCTACGTAAAGTTTATTTGTTATATAACAAAGAAAATCAGAATTTGTTTTCATAAGATTCGTTATAAAAACTAACCGAAGCTTCTTTGTTGTCTTATAAAGATGTGTGGAAAATTTCAACAGGCTTCTTTGATCAAATAATCGAGATACTCTTTGTATAATGTTGTGATATACAACACGGATTTCTGTGTCGATAAAGACCCCTGAAATTTTACATACATGTATACAGGGTGAATTTTGTACGGTGTAACAGGTTTTATTTTAAGGTAGAAGTGATCGTTACAAACAAAAGTTGCAAATATACATTTGGGATATTGTTAATAGTTTACGAGGTATAAGTGTTTAAAGTTGAACCAATCAGAGCGCGCCGAGAAGCTTTGGAGCCGCCCACTCTCGCACTACCCGTAGTGCTAGCACAGTGTAAGGCGTTACAATTTGGGATTGCAAAATTTAGACCAGCCAATTTTATTTATTATACTATTACGCAGTCATTTTTATTTCTCGCGCATTGGGTGCTAGGGTGGGGAGTGGGCGGCTCTAACGCTTCACAGCCCACTCTGATTGGACCAACTTTAAAAATTGATATCTCGTAAACTATCAAAAATATCCCTAATGTCTATTTACAACTTTTGTTCGCAATGACACCATCTACCTTGGAATAAAGTCTGTTGCACCTTATGAAATTCACCCTATATATGGCATCAAAGAACGTTTCTGCAAATATTCAGTGAAATCGTTATTCTTTATTTACAATTATATTCTTACGATAAATATATCCAGCGTTGAATATTTTCTATTTCGTTTAATCGCCCAGAAAATTTGTTCGACGCGTCGCTTCTCGTGAACAGAAACCTCGTTTTATTCACGGTTGAAGGTTGATCGATGATTTATTATTCGCCCGGAGTCGCGACGGCTTTTCTCAGCTTTATAACAAAAAAAACTCCTTCGAAACTCTTTTGTTCGATAAGTGACAATCTTCGAAGATTTCCATCGCAAAAACTTTCGCAAAAAAGTAGCTAAACGTTGTTCGACTTCGAATCGTGATACACAGTTGAGAATAAATCTCGGGTTAAAAAAATCGGCAGAAAAACAAGTAAAAATTAAAAACACCGAGTTCTTCTCACGAAGAATCGAGACTCGTGAGATAAGCCGATAAGAAAACGAAAAGAACAAAAAGTAATTCGTATTCATCGAGGGACACTGAATAGCCCATTGAGAATTAGTCGTGATATAAAAGTCAGTTTATCTCATTAGAAGAAAACGAAAAGAAAGAATTATCGCTGATATATTTCTGCCTGAAACGTTTTTTTTTTTTATAAATTTAGCGAGTTCCCAGCTATTGAGCTCAAATCCCTATGGAAAACTTATGTACGAGTTGTATTTGTATGTCGCAGTAGACAACTAACATTGTCTGACAACAATTAAAGCGCACGTATTCTCATTTATTGTAGTTCATTTAGCTTTGACGATAAGAGCTTGAGACAGATGTTTCATGGTCGTTTTTCATTCTCTCACCCTCACTACAATCTAACCACATGTTACCCAGCACTTTCCTCTCCTTCGTCCTAATTCTCCTCTCCGACCCTCTTTTCTGGCTTTGTCTCGGTGTAGCAATACAAGCTTGTGGTAGATCCGACCTGTTTTCCCTTTTCCTCCAAGGTTAATTAAGTTTTCTCCCGAAGGTAATTACTATTCCGTGGTCTATGTCCAAAACAACAACAGGATCTTGATCCGTGAATTGATTTCTCTTTTGTACGGGGAACATGGATAAAGCTTCTCGCACTTTAATCGCCGAAGGCTTTTTCTTTCACGTACATATTTGACACCGGGTTTGTCGAGATAATGAATTGTTAAAGCTCTATGGTTCTCTTATGGACGTTTGTTTTTAACATTTTCACTTGTACTGTTCAAACTTATTGTCGAACCTTTTCATTCTTGCGTTTATATGTGCACTATCATCGTGAATAATCTTTTATGGATGTTTGCGAAGATGAGAATAGGGCGATAGGGATCAGCAGGAAGTCGCGAACATCCGCTTTCGAGCGAATAATACTTAGGAATAATAAAACTTGACGAGGGAAAGATGCAGGATGTAGTTTTTGATGAAAAATCAATAATTGTTTTTATTTATTATTTATTCTCAGTATTGGTTTATTTCATACGCGTTACAAGCTTCTATAGTTTTGTTGGATTTTTAACCGAAGTTTAGAATTCAATGAGATTAAAATATTACAAACAATTTGGTTAGTTTAAAAAGAAAAGCTCGGATGATAGTTTTGTCATTAATTTGGATCTTTTTTCCAATACGCGCACTTTTCCTTGGTAAAATATTTTCACAGCAAAATTAAAGACGACTGGACATTGTGCGGGAAAATTGTGAGGATAAGATTAGAAAATATGAAATTACAACTATTGTCCCTTCGTGCAGATAAATTCTTAATAAGTGAGAACAAAATTTAATGAAATCGATCATGATCCTTGGAGTTTGAGAAATGATTTGAATTTTCTGGAATGTTAAATGTGGTTACGTTTATTAATTTCAAGAACAATCGAATGATCGACGTCTGATGCGAATGTGGCTAGTGACTTTTTTCAGAAGTAGAATCAATGGACTCAGCATCGTTAACGTATAACACGAGGGACATTCCTTTCCCCGCCACGAGTCTCCGTCGATAATTTTGTCATTAATTAGGATCTTCTTTCCAATATGCGCATTTTTCGTTGGCAAGGTATTTTCGCAACAAGTTTAAAAAATTGTAATAGTAAGATTAACAAATGTGAAATTACAATTATTGTCAGTTTGGGCAGATAAATTCTTAAAAAGTAAGAACGAAACCGTGATTTTCGTGATGTGAGGGTAATTTCCAATCGATCATGATCCTTCGAGTTTGAGAAATAATTTAAATGACCCGGGATCCAAAATGTGGTCGCGTTTATTAATTACGAGAACAATCGAATAATTGACATCTAATGTGAATGTGGATAGTGACTTTTTTCAGAAATAGAATCGATGAATTCAGTATCGTTAACGTGTAACACGAGGGACGTTCCTTTCCCCGCCACGTGTCTCGTTTCACTATTTTGCATTCCGGAAGCTTGTACATTTCGCAAATTATTTTGGGAATGTATAACAGGGTTCTATCTTTTCGGGACCGGTGTATTTTGGGACCGGTTCTGATTTTGGCCAATCCGACAATGGTATACACTTTCTACGATAGCAGACCTAAAATATAAACGAACTGTATTAACCTGTTTTCGAGCTACTTTTGCATTGCATTCGAGGCAATTTTCTCCAGTTTAATATAATAGTTTAATACCCCCCCGCCCCCCCCCCCTCCCCCCCCTCGCCCAGTGCAATATCTTAATTCGTTCAAAGTAACTTTGAGTATTTTTCGATGGAACACTCGGTGGTATCCGTTACTTACTTTGTTATGCCCGCACTGCGTTCCATCCATTGGCTTCAATACCATTGGAATGTCCTTGGCATAGGGTTGTATATACCACCCATCGCGCGATTTATATCCACATGATAAATTTCGACACATAATGTGGTCACCATCGACGGCATTAGAGTACTAGAACACGTCAGAATCTTATTGTTAGGCTATAGGCAAAATGTGTGTTTTCACCGGTTGAAAAAGCGCATAAGCGTATAATAAGTCTAGCGATCAACGAACAACCTCACCTGACATGCAATGTCGAAGCTATACTGTTGGCATTGTTCATTCCGAGTTAGTAATTGTTGATTACACTCTGAAGACCGCTATAAAAGAAAGTAAAATTTGACATTAGAGACTTTCGTATATCAATTCACATGGGGAATTTCACTCCAGGTCGAACACCTATTAACGCATGCCTTTGCATCTCCGATTTTCAAACTTCTTTTCTTTCAATTATTTTTTGCGGAAAAGATTGTTTGTAGTGCCCATAAGTTGGCGAATAATCCGCTAAATTCCAGTTTCTTTTTGTCACCATTTTTTCTTTTTTCAACGTACTTTTCATGGAAAATATCGAATCCAATTTATAAAAGATATCACTATCAGGTTTCAAATTTCAATAAAAAATTGTTATTTTTGACAATGTTTGAAGTCATCGATTTCCTTCATTTCTTTTTCTGAAAAACTGTTAATTGAAGAAATTTTAAGCCTAGTTTTAAAATGAACGAACGACTGAATTTATTTTTCTTTCCGAATTTTCAATCTTCATGTTTTTAATTATCAATGTTAATAAGAATATTTGAAAAAAAAATTTTACGCTCAGAAGCCATTGTAAATAATTATCCTAGTAACACCCAGTCCATCCATTATTGTACAAAATGATTTAATGGAAATTTATTTATGTTTTTGTATCTATAATATAGCTGATACCGAAATAGAAATTGCCCCATTCTTATACTTTCAAGACTTGAAGAAGAGTTAGTTGATGATGAAGCCTGTCCTGATTATCATCCATATATGAACAATATATACAGAGATTTCCTTACTTGACGACATTGAACGACTTCATGTGAACCCCGATAACGTGGCATTGGGCCTTGCACCGGAACACATTTCTTATTCATGCATATCTGGAATTTCAATGCAACGAATTGAGAATCAATATTTCAAGCGTAATAATAGATATTATGAGCCCTCAGTTAAATCGTCGCCAATGAATACACGATAAAAGATATTTACATTCAATGGACCGCACTGCGTACCATCAGGAACACCATGTTGAAGGATGTGTGGAAAACGTAAAAACGTGCCTTTTGTTAGTTCACGGCCGCACTGTAAGATTTCGCAAGGTTTCTTCCTATCATCGAACTACAAATCGCGAAAAAGCAAATCGTTAAAAAAGTAGCTAACACCAATGACGCATTGGACGATATTTTGTAACATAAGAGACCGCGTAAAAAAATCCTACCTTACATGCTGCCTCGTATCCAAGGTCTTTGCATTGTTGATCCCGAGTTCTCGGTATC
>JAPYZU010007273.1:0-10075 GCA_030523005.1 Tryphoninae sp. B BG-2022a | reverse complement strand
GTGTGTGTGTGTGTGTGTGTGCGTGATAACAAAAAAAGAAACGGTCTGGCTCGTTATCGTCGTTGTTTCTTTTCTCTTTTTCGATCGTTTTTTGTTTTCTTTTTGTTATTTTGGACTTTATCGCATCGAGAACAAAACGTTAACAAATTTACACCGTCGGGTTTGGAGAGAAAAGTCACCGGAGAACCGCGCGCAAGAGAGACAGAAAGAGAGAGAGAGAGAGAGAGAGAGAGAGAGAGAGAGAGAGAGAGAGAGAGAGAGAAAGTGAGAGTGAACAAAAAATGTGAGAATTTCAAAATTGAACGTATGAATCAAGAGAAAAAGAGAGAAACGACTGTGTGATTGTGATGGAAAAATTACCAAAAAAAAAAAATAACAAATTATCGAATTAAGTAATAATTTTCATTAATTTTTGTTTTTGATATTAATGAACGAAATGATTTTCTTTTTTCGATAAGCTCGACGTATACATTGAAGACAAAAAATCGAAACTTACTTTCGTCATTTAACGTTTAATGGAGAGAAAGTAAGAAGAAAGAAAGAGACGAAGAAAAAAGTAAAACGAAATAATCGCACTTAAGACATTAATATTGTTAACGCATACTTGGATCGATGAAAGCGACGATCGCACGAGGATTAATATTTTACAATTCTTATTAAGAGTGCTCAGTGCTTGACGATGAAACGAGAAATGAGAAATGACAAAAACAAAAAAAAAACAAACAAAGAAACAAAAAGGCAAATCCACAATTGTCGAACGATTGATATTCCACGTGTCTCGCAAATTTCCAGCGTGTTTCTCATCGTTTTACGTTGCTCTCTTGTTAAACGTCACGTTTCCACGATCGACAGAACGAAAAATGAAGAATCCAAGAGGAATCTAAGGATGAAAAAGAAAAAGAAAAAATTATTCTCAAACCTTGCCTTGCCGATTTGTAAATAAGCATGCTCAATCTTAGAACCGAAATAAAGAACGAACTAAAAAAAAAAAACAAAAAAAACAAAAAAACGCGCCAACACGGTTACGTTAATTTTAAATAAAACGAACGAACGTGAGGGAAAGAAGGAAAACAAAAACGATGAATTAAACAAACAAAAACAAAGATATAATGAAATAAAAACATTTACACAACAACAACAACAAAAAAAAGAAAACATACAAACACACTTGACACACGATTAATATCCGACTTTGTACCTATGTATTAATTATCTTAATGGAACGAAGAGATAACAACAAATAAGGTTTTAACGTTATTGTCGCGATCGTTCGGTGTGTGACTGCGATATTTTCCAAGGTGGTTAGTTCGGTGGGATTAAGGGGGGAGAGGGGGGGGAGGGGGGCTTGAAACGAGATTTTGTGGATCACGTGTACTTTTTTTAAAATCGCTTTAACCCCTTAAACTACAAATACGGGCATAGCTCGTGTACGATGATCGGGTCAAAGGTAAATATTAAGGGCATAGCCCGTAGTAACGATGATCGGGCCGAATGTAAATATTAGCGGTGGCGCCCTCTTAAAATTATAAGTATTTGTGGAATATTTGATAAGTAATTAAAATCGGATGCAATAATTGTAGTAGATGCAAGTACTACAAAAAGTTTATTTATACAAAAATCAGTAATGCAAAATCTGCCAGGAGTGATCGTATACTCCCAGATTTTTGGACCATTTGTTATTTCCTTCCAAAGCCAGGACTCTGGTAGTTTGATCGTCATCGGAACTATCCACGATAACTAATCGTCTACACTTTCTTCGAATACGACAGATGTCGCTACTACTGTCACTTTCGTTAGCAGAATTGTTAGTACAATTCTCACTGCTTTAATCGCGTTATCTTTTTGCTGAGAAGATTTTGTGGGGTTGCCTCTCTTGAATTTATGAAAGTAAATTTGAGATAATAGGAATACATCACGAGTCTTGTCTGTGCTATTTACAAACCGCGAACGTCCTACCACGAGCGATGCCTGTAATATTTACGATTGGCTCGATCAGGTTATTACACAAGTCGTGCGAATGGCTCGAAGGCTGAGCGATCGTGTTTACGTTTTCGGCCCAAATTCTCGAACGTAAATCGTAGGTTAAGACGCAGTGTAATTGGCGACGATCTACTTGCACTTCGAAAACGGGATCCGTAAATTTTCCGACACTGAGCAACCGATCGCCTTGAAATTTGGAAAGTACATAGTGAATTATGGCACAAAGTGGATGACAGTCTTATTTTTCCAAAATTTTGGAGAAATATTTCCGGTGGTAACTGAATCTGCAAAACTTTTTCCAAAATTTTGGAAAAATAAGGCTGTCATCCACTTTGTGCCACAATTCTCTATGTACCCTCCAAATTTTAAGGCGTTCGGTTGCTCAGTGCCGGACAATTTACGGATCCCGTTTTCGAAGTGGAAGTAGCTCATCGCTAGTTACACTGTCTCTTAAGAGGTTAAAAGCGTCGTAAATGAAAACTTATGTAGCAACACAGCAGCAACCTGGCACACGCAGCAACAGTAGCGAGAATACGATTTAACGAGGCAAAACAATTGAGGACACGGAGCGTGACCTCTGCGTGTCGAAGACACGATGTAAACGCCATACAGCGTTCAAAAGAGAACGAGAAAGGGAGAGAAGAAGATTGAGAGAGAGAGAGAAAAAGCTGACGCGCGATACACACACGGCGTCAGGGACGAGAATTTCTTCCTTTGTGTACAAAAAACACGAACGATGATTGGAGAAGATTGGGATCGAACACCGACGCGAGATAAGCCCTTTGGCACATCCCACTATCGCACGGTACTTAATAAACTCCGGGCTCTTAATTAGCGAGTCAGGAAAAATGACAACATCCTCGTAGAATTTCCAGTAAATCAATCGCACTGCACTGAGACTTTGTATTTTGTTGTATTTATCACTGACTCAATATTTAACAAACAATCTTCATTGTCTGTAAAAGGCGAATGGATATAGCGCGAAAATTAATTCAGCTAAAGCGATTTTGTATGAATAATTTTTTTTTGTTATTCTTTGTTAACTCACATGTACCGATCGGTCGTCATTCTCAAGATTATTTAATTCGCTAGGTTAGATATCCGAGAAAAAAACAACAGATGCGGAGAACGAAGGAGGTGAGAAAGAGAGAGAACGAGCAAGTGAGATAGGAAACACACGGAGAGCAATTTTTAGGAGATGGCTCCGCAGCCAACGGCGGTTGCAGGCCAACTGGCATGTCAATTGGCTTGTTGCCCAGTTTTATAACTTGGGTTCTAGCCTGCTAGTCGCCTCTCTCTCTCTCTCTCTCTCTCTCTCTCTCGTTCGCTCTATCCCGCCCGTTCTCTCCAACCCCTTCCCTCTCTAGCGCCTCAACAACCCCTTTTTCCCAACGTCGCAAGCCCTCTTCTCTCTCTCACTCGCTCTTCCCCGGTATTCTAGCTCTCCCACACACGTACTACCAGCCGTGAGTCTCATCGTCGCTTCGCATTTCCTGTATAGTCGAGTTTTCTCTACTACACTACTACCAAACTACTATACAGTCTCGCGAGGTTTACGTCAGAATGACGGAGCCACATTATGCTGCTGTTGGGGAGGTGGTAGTAACGTTGGTAGTGGTGGTGGTATTGCTGGAAGAGCGAGCAAGAATGGTGGGATGACGCGGAACGATTTTGCGCTACTACTGCGGAAAAAACTCGACTCCGATTTCTCTCCCGTACAAACGGGTAAACGCGTATAACGATATATAGGACACTATCGAACTTCGATGACATCCTAAAATTTCGTCACGTTACAAAGCTCGCCCTCGGAAAATTTGCATATTCATTCTCTGCGTGAGAACATGACGCAAGACTGTTCAAAGTTTATCTTAAAATCCCGCGGTACGCGAGCCAATCATCGATGAGTCATCGGCCATTTTTTTTAGCCTCGCGCCATCTCTCGGGATTCCCCGTCACTCGGGACTTCCCACTGCGTTAATAAAAACGTAGCCATGGAAGCGTTACCGTATCGCGTCTGGTACTCGAAATTTAGTGCTTACACACGTGTGTCACATTTTATTTCATTACAGAAAATCCAATTCTTTGTGGACTTTGGTGGATTTATAAATATCCGATGAATCGTGTCATGACACACCCGGAGAGATTGGAAATGTTTGAGGCAATCGTCGTAACGTGTATGTGTCTCGTAGGGTAAGTTAGAGTTTCGACGTTATGCAAGGGAAATACTGGATCGAGATAGACACATCGAACGTTGAACCCTTCTCGTCTAGTATCATGCTCGATTTCAGAGTCGTCCCAGACAAGAGAGTGAGAGTGGAATTGTTATTGACTAGAGGGTGAGAAACGCAGACCGGTCGAGAATGAGAAATCCTGGTGGATAAGCCACGTGAGAGATGAAGTCGAATGGATAACGGGGCTGCATCGGACCCCGTGCGAATCTTCCTTCGCCACCTTATTGCCAATTACCTTCACTAGTCAAGCTATATACAACTCTGGTCTATACGCAGAGTTCTCCTCACCGCCCATACAAATAACCGTTACGACGATACGGTTACGCCGCTGGTTACGAGTCTTGTAAACCGAGGAGAATGTCAGAGCCCTGGAACACTACAATGCGGAATAGGAGCAACTATCTCCCAGTGTCTGCACGGACAATCTGAAATAGCTAAACGGTATTGCGAAGGGATCGTATTCCAGTTTCATCGTACACAGTGTCAATCGCAGTTGCGGACTTGTATAACTCATGCTCCGCGCTTGGATTAATATGGCTAATAAATACACGGAATCTTGAGAAGCCCTCGCACAGCCGCAGGAATATCTATGTTGATGTCGAGAACAGTCACAATACGAGAAATGAGATCGTTTTACGACCAAAAACTTCTTCGTTGCCGCATTGTGGATATACTGCGGCGAACGTAAATAATAATAAGTGAAGTCTAAGGGTAGAGAGAGAACGGGTTATTCTCGTCTCCCCTGTGGATAATCGGTACAGACCAAAACGGCGATGGTAACAATGTGCCGGGAGGTTTCACGGATTGATACGACGCGCCTTGGTCATGCGAGCCAAAAGTGAATTTAAGCTCCACTTTCAACAGCGCGTTTCATCCTTTTTCACAAAATAATGCCGGCTCGACACACAGGAAGCCCTCTTCCCTCGGCTCTAGCGTACTTCTGTATACATATACAGTATGTACGTTTTACTATCGCACGTAAAAAGGGTCCGAGATGAGCACGAACTTCCCCACGACGGCACGAAGATTCCCTCCGCGATATAATTTGAGACTCGAAAATAGTTCACTTTGAGTAATCGTCTTGGAGCTTTGAGAGCCAAAAGACGAAGAGTGGACAGAGATTAGGGGGTAGATAGAGACAGATAGAGCGAGAAAGAGGGAAATGGAGAGAGAGAGAGAGAAAGAGAGAAGAGACAGACCGAGGATAAAGAGATAATAGAAAATAAAATGTAGAGAAGAGAAATTCACCTGGACGAACTACCCCTGCTGCTAAGACTCGCCCCATCCGCCGTTCTTCTTTGTTCCCTTGATACGTCGCAGTCGGCTATGTCGCATTCCGATGTATCGGAATCGCTCAGTCTCGATGTCGTTGACGGTGGGCTCAGGTGACAATCCACCGGTGTTATCACCATGTCGTCGATCGGATCCGGATAGTATCTGTAAACACGACACAAGCCGATTAAAATTAATCGTCCCGCTTCGATCGACCCATTGAAACAACCAACCCTCCCCAAACACCCCGGCCCACCTCTCCCCGTGTCTTAACAGAAGTAATTACCGGCTGTACTATAATACACGGTTATCGTCCCTAATTGATCGTCGATTAAATCATTATCGCCTGGAACAAAACTCACCCAGGATGTCGGTGTTCCTCATGGGCGAGCAAATGGTGCCATTCCGGTTTCTCGTTGAGCGCGGAAGTGGCGAGTTCGAGTATCGCCTCACCGAGAAAGTCATTAGCGCCGTACTTGACGAGATCCCAAACGGTGACTTCCAACGATCTGTGCCTCAGCTCGGATCGTCTCACGTTGTAAACGAAGGTCTGATTCCACTTTGGATCGTTTGTGCTTGCTAATGTTTTCGTTCGTCTCTTCGATTTTTCACTGGAAAACCAAAAATTCAAACTCGAGTTAACGATGGAACGTTTTCCTTTCTTTTCTTTTGTTAGGATAATGGGAAAATCATTTTTTTTTCTGTTCTCGTTACGTATCAAGGAAGCTCTTACAAATTTACCCGACCGGCCAATTACCTTGCCCAGGCGAGACAGGAAGGAGATGGAAAGAACGATACCGGACAGAAATCTCGACGAAATGCTGGAGAGGCCGGGGGGGGGGGTTAATGGAAGGATTTTCAAAGTTAACGAAAGTGGCCAAAGTTCGGAGCCATTAGATACATACACACACACGTGGCCTGGGAAAGGGAGAGAGTAACATGTACGCAAAAGGGAACGACGACGGCGACGACTAGATGGGTATTGGGCTCGTAACATTGCGGGCAAGACGTTGGCACCGGTGCCAAAATTGCCACAGCACCACGAACACACCCACACAACACACACATACGAGCCCCCGGAATCTCTCGCTTTCTCGCTGATGCTTCTTCGCGAAATTATTTATCTTACTGCTCGACGTCCCTGACGGTTACTTCGAATTCCCTCTTTCTCTCTCGCAGTACTCGCCCACGCAGAAAGCTCTACAGAGCTTGCGTTCATATATACAAGAAATATCTTGGAAGATCTATGCGGTACACGTATGCATATACATCGGGAATTATGTATGTATGTCTAGGGGGGTTGAAAATGAAGGGTAGAGAAAAACTGAGAGAGAGAGAGGAGTTGGACATCCGACCAGACATTCCGGACGATCGGTTCGACCTCGAGGAGCTTCCAATTTTTCGCCAGGGTTTTCTCAAGAACGCTTGCCAATCCGAGAGAAAGAGTAGAGAGAACTCGCGTAAAAGGACCATCAGCTTGAGAGATGCGATTGTACGTTTCTCTCGACGCAACGTCTTCTTTCTTTTCAACCCTTTCTTTATATTGTTTCGCGTCTCCGGTCGGTACGAATGATGCGAAGCGTGGATAAACGATGTCTCATTTTCTTGGCAAAAGTTCACCGAGTTCAAAACCGGAAGAGAGATTCCGGAGGTCGTGGAGATTTTTATACAAGCCAATTGGAAAAAGGGGAAGAAATGTACGAGACGACTCTGGATGAGAAATTATTCGTTTTCTTTCTTCTTATCTCTATCTCCATTTTTCTTTTTTCTTAAGCTTCGGCTTGCCTCTTGTCCGGCAAAAGGAATATCTTGGCGTATGGATTTCTCGGCTGTCCGTTGCTTCTGGGTGTTAGCGCGGCCGCGCATACGAGCGTGACGAAGAGCTGCAATCCCGCCGGGTCGAAGCCGAGCTTCACCTGGAGCGCGCCACCCACGTTCGCGTTACCCGGCGGATGTCGTAGATGTCGTCCCCTACCCTGAGCGTGAAGATCCGGCGAGCCAGGTGACGTCACCAGTACCGAAGGTTTGTCACGTCTCGCGTCGTACAATTCTGTAAGTTCATCACAATTTATTATCACAATTTCGTTCTTCGTACGATCCTTCGTCGAAATCATCAAGATCCATTTACGAGGGACATATTTGAATAATTATCTGGTTCTTTCTTTTTACAGGGTTCTTGGCAAAATACTCGAACATAATCGAACTAATTTACATCACTATTAATCAGGTAAGATTACAGTTTGTTTACCAACAATTTAAATAACATTACAATACACTCGTCGAAACTTTCCATCAAAGTTTTTTCCAAAAGCCAAGGATTTAGAGAAACATATAAAATATCGTTTGTTTTTCTTGCATATACAAAGAGAATGCACTCGTTCTCACGAATGATACGTGGCATATATACATCGATATACAAAGGGTTGACGAGGAGGCGTACAGGACTCTCGCAACGTGATTAATATCTTTCCTTAAGTTTCTCTTTTTTTTTCTGTGTGTGCAAATATGACGATTAGTCAGACAAAGATATATATAGACACTCACACACTCATCAGAAAGTGGATTGATAAATTGAGAAAGAGAGAGGTAGGGGGGAAGAGAGTGAGAGAGAGAGAGAGAGTGAGAGAGAGAGTGAGAGAAATTAATTACACAAGTTGTTGCTCCCATGAAAGAAATCTAATATATGTACGGTGATTTATAGCGGGGGTGCATTGGCACTACTCTTACTACAATCTACGATAAACACATCGATAATTTTTTTTTTTTTTTTTTTTTTTTGATGTTTCAATATTATGACGATGATAATCGTTTACGACTCTCTCTTGATTCGGTATCAGAGTGGCCAGGGAAAGGAAGAAGTCGATGAATGTTAATAAGGGAAGTGCAGGGAATTTTTGTTTGAGGGACATTTTTTAATTTTGTTTTGTTTTCTTCGAACAAGCAACAAAGGGTAAATAAAAGTTTCTGGAACAAGATGGAATCGAGCGAAAGATGGGGTCAGAGAAACAGTGAGATAAAGAGAGAGCGTATTTACGAAAGGGAACATTTATTAGTCGTTCGGGACTTTTAAGTAATTTTCATGAGGCCTACCCCACAGTATAGATTTCTTAAGACCTGGAATTCGAAAAATCATATAATCTGTGACAGTATAGCTGTTGTATCAATTTCACACTAGGAATACTACTTAAAAATATTTGCATCCTTGTGTGATAGACAATGATGAAATTTTCATGTTCTTTTTTGTTTGATTATTTAAATATGAAGACAATTTAATAATTCTCCGGGTTGTATAAGTGTGTATCGTGTGTGTAATATTTGAGTTTTGAACTGAAGATAAAGAAGAATGTCACGTTGAATTACGTCGATGCGATTGGATAAGAATGTTCTAGCTGTATTATGCGAATAGCTTAATCGGAAATAAGGAAATAGAGATAGTTAGCAGAGTGATCGAATTTGCAAAATATTGAATTACTTTTTGTTTGTCACGATTCGTATATTCACCTTTATGATGTGGCTGTTGGGGTATAGGCATAGGTTCGTGCTTCTGTCGCCACTCGGGTCGAGGTCCCATTCGATTCATTTTACTCATGGCCGGTGGTACAGTCGTTTGGACACCGGTCATCAATGCAGCTATGGAAGTGCCCGATAAATTTCTCGACACTATCAGCTCGACCTGTGGCTCCTCCCTCGATTTCATTATTATATCGTTCACTTCCTGGAAACTCTTGCCCTGGAGGGAACGACCGTTCCACTCTATCACCTCGTCACCTTGGAGAATAAATTATGATTGATATTAAGAGGGAATAAAAATCTAGTCGGACTTAACCCTTTGAGACCTGAGTACTCTCAAGTTTGTGTGGTCCACAGACGCATAGGTTGACGCATATATACGTTTTTAGAGGTCAAAGGGTTAAAGCAAAGAATTTGTAATCATATTCTTATAAAGCTTCGAGTATGACATAATAGGAGTGAAAAAAATTGTTTTTAACTCTTTGCGGTCGTATGTCTACTCTCAGCCATCAAAGTCTTTTTACTGTTCTGGTCGTACGTCTGCTCTCAACCACTACATTCACAAACTGTACTAATCTTGTACTGTATTCATCCATGTATCAGTTTACAATTTTTTATTTACACGAATATAAATATCTTATGGATCTTATGGTTTCCCGAACTCATGCGATGCTCTTATCAATTGGAGAAGGAAATCCGGTGCGAACAAAAATCAGTCGCTTATTGTGCGTAACAAAAATTAACACAGTTCGAAGGTATTTTGTAAAATTCCAAATAATATTTCACAAGTTGTATTTAACTGTAATTAGGTATTTCCGCCTCTTAAAATATTTCACTATTGCCAAAAGAAAGTTACCGACAGAAGTTTACTGTGAAACTGCATATTGAAGACTGTTTTGAAAAATTCTACAGAATGGAGAACTACGAAATAAAGTTTTTACATGAAAACATGACATTAAGGTTGTTCTGGGGTCTAGCCATCGGGGATGAAGCATGAGGGGGGCGCCCTATGCTTATGCATGGAACCGATGATTGTTACAAACTGTTTGTCGTCAAATTATCGTGGTATTTAATATCATTTT
>JAPYZU010007266.1:0-13253 GCA_030523005.1 Tryphoninae sp. B BG-2022a | reverse complement strand
AATTTATAAACATAATTAAAGTGTGACATTTATGTCACAAAATATACACTTTTTTTAAAACTGTGGTGAATTGCAAAATTTTTCGAATTTCGAAAATCCGGCTCGACAGACTATAACTACAACTTTATTTTACAAGAATCTCTTTACGTTTTGCAGATCTATGAACATTTCAAGGAGGAATGATGCAGACTGTGGAGCAACTTTTTTTTTCACAGTGCTTCGGAAAACGTGATTTTTTATGTTGTAATTTAAACAAAAAATAGAATAAATTTTTTTTACAAAGTTTAGATACTAATAAAGAATGTGTAAAAATTATTTTGACTATTTTCTATTGCTATCTCTCCTAAAAACAGGTTTTCGCGCGTTTTAGACACTGCTGGACGTATCTATCTTAAGTATGCTTATTTTTCAGGCGTCAGAGACAACAATAGTTGAGAATCAAGAACAAAAAAGGAACAAAATAGAATGTTAAAGCTACACAGAGGTCAAATGGAGATGCAACAAAGTTATGAGTGGGCGGTGCCTTATCTCGGCGCTTATCGTAGGAGAGTCGCAATAAGTGACGAAGTAAAAAACACGCTTTCTGTCTTTCTTTTCATTATTCTCTTCTTTTCTCAAGGTGGAACGTTCAATGCCCACATTACAGAAAGGAAGAAAGAGAGACAGGGAGAGATTTACCAATGAGGAAAGAAACATTGGGCGATAGGTACGACATTATTTATTCGATAATGGTTCTTACGAATTACCATTATCATCTCTGCCACGACTACTTTATTATAACGATATATCTGTATCTATAGATATATCTTACGCTTATTTCATAGATAAATATGTATATGTTATATCATAGAAATTTATTAGTACCTATACATATGTACAACGTGTGTAGATATATCGACGATACGACCCCGAAAGAAAATTGAATACCGCTCGGTATCTCTTTATCGATAAGCGTGTATATAACCTTAGATGGAAGAATACGTATACACATACAAATACACACACATAGAATATATAAATAACTGATGCAGGGTGCCTCAAAGAAGGAGTGAGAGAGACAAAGACGGATCGACAGGCAGGTCGCGAATCGCCGCAGGATTATTCGTGACCTCTTATCGGTAAAACTTGCTATACGTTTTTTTGTCCATCTGATATTCGCTTTGAAAGGAAAGAAGAATATTCGCAAGGTAATCGACTCGAAGATAGTTCTGTCTCTCTCCCTTTTTTTCTCTGTTCTCACAAGCCAATAAACTTTAGAATCTAATTATCGAGTATTAAGACATTGTCTTCGATCATTTAATCGAGGGGATTAATAAACGATAAACAGAAAAAAGGATTGTGAAAAATCACGTTTTTTTACACTCTTGAAGTATAATCATGCTATGTGAGACAAACATTTCTGTGATATTCGGGTCCTGCGAACAATTTCCTTTGTAAATATATCCTTGAGTAGCCTCGAGAAAAAGTACTTCCAGATTACAGTTTGGGTTGAAAAATATCGGATTATCTTTAGCGAGATCTAAAGAATTGTGAGGAAGTGCAAAAAAATTGAATTTACAGGTTTTCCCCGCTAAAAGAAAAAGAAAAAAAATATAATAACAAGCACATTGTTGTAGGGGAGTTTAAAATGAAACTCGGTGAATGTTTCATTGTTTTTGTTTCATTAACAATTGACAATTCTTATTCGATTACGCGCTAAGCAAGAGATGTTCTGCTCGTTATTCAATTATATTTGATAACTATATAACTGATGAAGATTCAATCTATGGTCTCAGTGTACAGACGTTATATACAGTCTCATATAATCTGGGATACGAATTCTTCAGCTGCGTTTCTTTGCCCTCTCTCTCTCTCTGTCTGGTATTCGTCTTGTCCAAGTGCAAATATTTGTCGATCGAATTAACCAATACTCGCAGATCCTGCTGCACTGTTGTCATTGGAAAACACACACACACACACACACACACACACATATCTGCGCAGAGCATTCCGGTGTACCTTCTGCCCTCCTCGTTCCATTGAAAAGGACTTTTGACGACAATTAAACGAGAGTAAAGGGGAGCGGGTACTCGATGGGGCTTTTTGGCTCGATAGATACTCGAGACGAGGGAAAATTTCAATGGTCAATGACCCTGTCATACGGCGGCACGATCGTACACATAGACACACACTCAGTAACATAAAGCGTTATATATATATAGTGCAGTATCCTTAAGAATCTTCCATCCTCCTTTTGCACGCAATTTCTGAGGAGGAAAGCGGCGAATAACCGCAAAGTGTTCTATGCAAGAAGATGCCGGCTCGACACACGTAAACGCCGTTTCACGAAGATCACCTCAACTCTACACGGATTCGAACTCAATCCTTGACAAACTTTTCCTATGCTCGAATATCTCTATATTCATGTATATCGATGTACATTTATCTTTGTAATTTGCGTTCCGAACTATACGTATGGAAGGTTTAATCATCGACATGGAGATCTTCGAGCAGAGGGAAAACTTCCCAACAGATTTTTATAGCTACAAAATCAAAAAGAAGAAAAAACAAGTTTCTCGAACATCGGAATACTTCGGTACGTCTCGTCGTATACGATAACAATTTTGTTAGGCTCTGAAAAAAATTGAACGAGCCGAGAGAAGCTATTTTCTAGCAAATATAAAACTTGGGTTCAAAATTCTATAATTTAATTTTGTTCTTTTTTCTTTGTTGTAGAGTGTGTTCATCGGCGAGCAATTTGTGTTTATCGTTTTTTGAAGAACTACAGGAGCAACGTGGGTACGTTCGATATGACGAGGAACGCATCGTTCGTTGTCTGGGACGCTATCAAAAAGCTCAGTGATTGATAGGCTGCTCGAACGTGTTGTTTTTTTTGCCTTCATCGTTATCATAATTAGTCGATTAAGCTCGATAGCCCATCGGTATAATCGTTCACCACCCAATTTAGTGGCTAAATAAGGAACCACTCAAGAAGATCAAGAGTCGCTCCCGCTCCTTAGTTTTTTTACGTGTCTATGTATAGTCGAGATGCCCCAAATCCACGAGAATGTAGCGAAGGAAAGAAAAGGGAGTTCGTGATACGATCCTACCTACGCGTTGCTTCTAGTCGTACTTCGATTACGTCGGGCGAGTCGACGTTATCTTTCTCCATTATTAATCAACGTAGGTACTCTCGACATCGACCACCACCCTCCCGAGTCTAAAATTAATAACGAACTTTGTGCGCCCTTTATTGTTACCAATCGTTAAAATAGAAATGGTATCTTCACCATCGTTTCGAAATGTTTTCATACGGAACAGAGACGAACACGTGGGAAGAAACTGCGCCGAAAAAATAATGAAACGAATGTTTCGAAAAGTAGAATTAAAAATTCGAACAGTTGATCAACTTGGGCCATAAGCACTTCTGGAAAAATCGCCAATTTTGTTACGTAGATAATGGGGTGAATGAACCCTTAGAGTCCTAAGAACTCTCAGTCTATTCGGTCCACAGACGCATAAGCTGTCGCACATATGCGTCCTTTAAAAGGTTGAATGAAGGATTTGTTTCTTCAACATATTTTAGAGTAAAACCAAAGGAAGAGACAATTTAGAATTTGTTAAGAACAGAGTTTAGAAAAAAAAATTCGACTATCCCGGAAAGAAAATAAGGGGAAAATCGTGTTGAAGGGACATTCGAGCATTATATAGGACTTGGAGGGTGAACTCGCTGCTTTATGAAGTGGGAGGGGGGGGGCTAGAGCGGGAGAGGGGAAGAGAAAAAAGGCCACCTTTACAGCAACTAACATGTAGAGAGACGTAGCGACGAGAGGGCATCGCGCGCGCGCTACGTCACTATTATTTTTCGAATCACGTTCGCGCCCATCGTCGTTGTTACGCTTATCAGCTCGCGGTAGAACAAGCAAAGCGCGAGGTAAGGTGTACGGAGGAGTATTTTCCGTAGAGCGCACGCGCGGTAGAGAGCTCGCGTTATCACTCGTGCGAACTTGTGTGCAAACCTGAGAACGACTCGAATTCTACTCCGTGTGCTTCGATGGACACGTTCCTTGCGGTCGAGCTTGGCGATAATACCTCTCTAACGGCGTATTATCATCGCCTTTACGAGGACGTGTAAAACATATTTTGTCTCTTCGACAATTATTATTATTACTATTATTATTATTATTATTATTATTATTTAGGGGGGGGGGTGGAAAATGCCTTAAGCCCATAAGGGAGGTCTGTGGGCACTTCCGCTTGTCGGACTCTCACATATGATAGTAATGGCGCTACTATCTTTTCACAAAAAAAAGATACATGTTTAATTTCGAAAAATCATATTTGATAATTAATAAATACACGGCGTTAGGTATATAGATAGTAAAACTTGGTGCATAGCTCTCAGACCAGGGTGGTTGTATGCGCAGATTCCAATGTACGTCGTAGTTCGGTTTTTTTACATATTTCTTCTCCTCATACACATCACTACCTTCAATTGCACCATCAACCACTCTGTTGGACCTACAGTTTTTTTCTTAGATGGGTTCCGAACCACCGAGAGCACAGAAAAAGCACGTAGAAAAAAAGTCCATTGGTGCCAACGGAAGTGGAATCCTGGCCCACTGCGTTTGAGCTGGTAATGCTACCCTAATGCTACTATCTCTCAGGCGTTATCACTCGAGAAATCAGTGAATCATTTCATCTGAAATCAGGCTAGGAATCACTAAAAATCATATAATATCGTAGCTTATCTTGATTCGGAAACTACGAGAATCCCAGTGGAAATCGCAAGAAATCGATTCTTTTTGGAAATTGTTGTGCCACCGAATCTGCGGGTGATAAATTCGTCGGCTCCTCCTTTACGTTAGGTATAGTATGCGGTATTTTCTCGCGTATATTCATTAAATTAGTTCTATAATTCGCATGTAGGTACCAAGCTAGGAATTTGTGAAATTTGTCGAAATTATTTCAGGATCGATATATTAATAAACATCGTTCGATATAGATGCATTTATGTAAGTTGTAATTTATATTCAACGAATAATTGATAATTAAATTATTACATAATTTCTTAACGTCGCTATCATTGGGATTTATACCTAATCAAAACGCGATTAATTATTTATACGTATTCGAGCATATCGAATTTCGCAACGTTTGCAAATCGGCTTTTCAAATTTTCTTTATCCATTACGTACTACGGTCCCTCGTGGAGACAATTTTTGTACGATGTAATTCCGACTCAAGCCTCACGTGTGCGATGGTAAGGGTGCTTAGCGTCCGAATCGCGCGGAACCCTTACACATTCACACACACACACATATATATAGACGGATAGTGGCCATAATACATTGAAGGTGTCTATATATACTGATTTGCCTCCAAAATGTGGGGTACATTTGCCCGGGTTGTGCAGACGATGAGGAGCACGAAGATTTGAGAACAGAGAAAGAGAGAGAGAGAGAGCAAGGGAGGGGGTAGAGAGATAGAAAGATAGAGAGAGAGAGAGAGAGCGAAAGAGAGTGTGAGAGAGAGAGAGAGTTAGGGGTGGTACCAACAGCAGCAGGAGCAACGGAAGCCCCGGGTAAAGATATTAGATGGGTGAAAAGCAAGGAAACCCCATCAGGACGATGCTCGTAAATTTCGGGGTCGGGGAAAGCTTCGAGGATAGGCTTCGACGAAACACTCTCTTTCTCTCTCATTCTCTCTCTCTCTCCCTTTCTCTCAACCCCCAGTCGTAGTTGTAAGCCTACATAAGAAAATACTGCATGGCGCGTGTCTTCAATCCGCAAACGGACTTCTTCCCTACATACGCGTCTACATAGTAGATGTAATATATGTACACATACACATACACATATGTGTATGTATATATACATATTACTCTTCAAAGATTTCTCCGTCTCTCGTTCTCCGTCATCCTCTCCGTGCTCGCTCTCCTCCATCGCTCGACGATCTATCCATCTCTCAGGACACGTCTCTCCTTTTACTTCCTGTCCCCATTTGCCCGTTCTCTCTTAACCCCACTGACTGTACTCTCTAACGTTTCTCTTATATTACTATATTCAACGTTTCTTCCTTCTCCTCCCAGTTTCTCTTTTCCTTCTCACTCTCTCTCTCTCTATCTCTATCTTACTTGGTCTATGTATCTCATCTACTCGTCCGTACGCGTTTTCGAACTCTCCTTCCTTTCAGTCCCTATCCATCCAGCCGGGGCGTTACCAACTGGTGGAAAGTTTGTCGGAAGACCCGGATTCACGAACAGATATACCGAACTCTGATGAAATATAGGTATAACTATATGTGTATTTCCCTCCTGAGGGGGAGAGAGAGAGAGAGAGAGAGGGAGAGGGAGAGAGAGAGAGAGAGAGAGAGAGAGAGAGAGAGAGAGAGAGAGAGAGAGCGGGAGAGGAAGCGAGAGAGAGAGAGGTAAGGTTGATATCTCGCTGGCTAGACTGACGGAATATCGGAAAATATAGGGTCGAGACCTGTAAGATCCTTGCGGCTCGCCGCACACTGACCCACCACCATACCGGTGCGAACAACCAAAGAGAAACCGAGAAAGAGGGAGTAAGAGAGAGAGAGAGAGGAGGAGGAAGAGAAGAGAGAGAGAGAGAGAGAGAGACAGACAGATATTCTCCATGCAATATATAAATATATATTCTATATATATACCATATACTTGGGCAAGTAATCAGATTTGTAAAAAGGGCGAATAAAAATAATGAAAAAGTCTATGAATCTTTCACTCGACCCTGGAAGATAGAAAAAAAAATTCTTGTGATAAAAACTGTTCCCATAGAACCGTTCGAATATCGACAGACCAGTCGCAAAGTAATGAGAAATTCTTTTTTATCATGGAGAAATACTAATTTTTTTATGGAGTCGATAAGTGATCATGTACAACTAATTACGACGATATGTTATTAGATAACTTGCCATCGATATATCGAATTTTCTAGCTTCGATCTAAGTGGTATCAGAAATGAGACATTGGAAGAGGGTTCAGGAACGTCCGACAAAAGCTGAAGACTCGAGAGTTGGTTCTTCGACATCTGAGCGATCAAAGGGTGATGCTTGGGTATTTTTGTGTTGAATGAGACTGCGTAATGATTACACGTGTCCATATTCGAGGCCCGTACGCGTTGCTCGAATGTTCCGAGATCCGAACGAACAAATTAAGGTTACTTCAAACTATACAGCACGAATTATTACCTAACCGCACGGATATGACAATTTTACGCATAGGCATATATTCAAATTGCCCCAGCGCGCATCCATTGTGGACTGGCAAACATTTGCGAGGACGCCGGGCCGGACTCGTTCCACTGTGTTGCCGGAACGCAGGTTCTTGCCGCCGTTTTTTTCGGTTTTTCATCCATTAGTTTCGAACTATCGAAAGAATAACTATTATTTTCGTGATGTACAAGAAGTTTCCGATCTAATAAAACTATTTTGGAATCATTTTTCAGACAAAGAACCGTACACCTTCGCGGGACGTTTGTTTCCGAACCCGTTCTGAAAATCTCGATTTTCGAAGTGTCATCATGTCCATAAAAATTGAGCTATCCGGATAATCCTAGGCTCGTTTTGGAGATCGTGGAGACCTCTTCGAAAAGTTATTCGTGAAATTTTCTGTCGAATAAGCACGAACGGAGATACAGCATTGTGAAAAGTCGATTTTTTGAGGTTAGGCGATACACATCGAAATTGATCATATTGCATTCCGGTGAATTTTAATCCTTTGTCAAGCTCTAAGAGCCTATGTCGATCGCAAAGTTCCCATCCAACAAGAAAATCACAGTTTCGTTTTAGAATTTTTAGAGTTTATCGAGCTTAAGTAAGTAAATCGTTATTTCAAGTTTTTTTTGCATTTTTTCTTGGCGTTCTTAAGATATCGGCCAAAATAACGCTATAATCTTCATCAACGATAAATTTCCGATTCCGTAAACGCTAATTGAATTCTCTTCTGACAATAAAATTTGAACCCTCGGAAGGTGTCAATAATCGCTATTCATAATTTACTTTCGTGACTTTGGTGATTCGGACTGTTAAATTATCACGTGAAATTTTTTAACGTGCTGCTATTGACCCCATCTGATGATGTCGTTGATCCCAACAGCAGCAGTTACAACACTGAAATGTTTGATTCCAACAAGTTGTTGCCTCTATACGAGTCGACCTACGGGCGGACGAAACAAGCGCCATTTTTAGGGAAAAACATCGCAGTTGATGACACAATCTTTTTTTTACCGTTAAACGTCTCTCTTAACTGTAAATAGCTAAAACTCAATTGGAGTAATCAATTTAATCCATTTTTACCAATCCTATATTTAAAATAGCTGTTTGTTTGATAGATGTATTTTTATCAGGCACGTTACCGAGATTATTATCTCGGTAAGAAAATCTTTATATAAAAGGTTATTTCTGACGTGTGCGGAAAACATGCTCTCCGGGCTTATGAATTTTCACTCCTGCCTTTCTTTCGATATGTGATGTCGATCTTCTGTTGCGATGTACCATTTTAATCCCCATCCAAATTTTTGCATTTCAATAAATAGTTCTGCTGCTAGTTCTGAAAATCATATTTATAAACGATACAAACTGAACTTTATTAAGCGTATGATTATTTATAGATAGAGTCGATTATTTATAGATATATAGATAGAGCCGAAGGTTTTTAAGATGATTAAATTTGCAACTATGTAAGGAAATACCGTTTTTGAACCAATGAAAAATTTCAAATTACCAAGCGATTATTTATCAAAACGATTATATTTTGAAAAATCAAATAATTATTTACGAATTTGATCGTATATTATAATAGTTTTCCTCAGTGGATAACGAAAGATGTCGAAAAAAAGAGAATATTGCACCACGCTCTCGACCCGCTCTGATATTTCCTCCAAGATTCGGCCAAGGATTAAACGGATCTCGAGCGAGCGGTGATGCGATCACAAAGTGCAAACGAGACGAAAGACGAGACGATAAACATAGCTATACACAACCTCGAGCCTGTCCCGTCCTCTTTTACCGAGAGACACTCGCGCCCTCCCTCTTTATCACGTTCGCCCGCTTTTATTTTCACGAAATCTTCGAAATAACATGCATTAGTCCGCGAGAGGGCGCTGGAGATCGGCAACGACGCGCTGTCCGTGCGGGCGGCATGTAAGAATTACAAGTCAGCGAGAGAAAGAGAAAAGGAGAGTAGGAGGCGATGTCGTAGAGGTTGGGGGGTTCCGGAAAGAAAAACACGAGAAAAAGAATTCGGAAGAGAGAGAGCATAGGGGGCGCATTGTCGGGATTACCATATTATTTACGCTTCGCTTCACGACCCACGCGCCATCGAAGGATTTCAGAAAACAAGCCCAGGTCCGAATAGAACTTTAAATCCTCTTTTTCGAATAATACTTTATTCTCGGAAACGACGTCTCACCTCATTAAAACGGGATGTCTGCAAATTCCCCGAAGAGAATCTCTTCTCGTCGACGCTTCCCTCGCCATCTTCATCCACTTTCGTTCCTTTCCTTTCTCGCTCGTACATATTTTTCCCTCGCGCTTGCTTACGGTCTCCCGAACCCAACTCGAATCTATAGAAGAGCACATAGCGGTTCGCACTGGACGGATTTGGAGGAAATCACATTCATTTCAGGTCTACTTTGTCCCGCAAAGTCTCGATTGTCCGGACAGACCGGTAAGATTTCCCGTCGTATCTTTCATCGAGTCACGCGGAAATATCTCTTTTCATTTCCGTTTCAGCGTTTTATCTTTATTAGAAATTCTCCATTATTCCATACTCAGTTCGAATTGGATCCATAATCGTTTCGATTTATGAATTAAGATCGCGAAAGTAGTGAGATAAGAGACGCGATCTTTACTCGAGACTCGGCAGAAACATAATTCGCCACGAATCGATCGTGTCCGGTTGTTTCAAGATTTTGCGTCGAGGGCACGCGCGTAAGAAAAAAACATATTTTTTTCATACATTTTTTATTTTCTCTGCTCGAGACATATCCGCTCCATTTTCCGTCGGATAAAAATCGACGATTCGATATCGGAGATAAAAAAAAATGAGAAAATAGATTGCACCAACGGAGAGTTAATAAAAGTTCAATTAGGAAGGAGCCGAATAAAAAGTGTGCGCATGACAGGAATCGGTATTGATAAACGCGAACGCGCTGGAAATACGATCGAGCTTCCGCAATTTTCCACGTCGCTTCGTTTCTTGTCCTTCTTTTTGTCTTTTTTCTTTTGTTTTTTTCCTCTTTTTTACTTTTCTTTTCGATTTACGTTGTTCACCCTTCGTCCTGCTATCTATGCGCAAGTGTCCTGTAGTAACAAAAGTTTTTTTTACAACGACACGCTAACGAGCTCCGTATTATTTTCGTTCGTATAAAAATGAAATGGAAAAAAAAGATGTGAGTCGGTAGCGGTGGCGCCATCTGGCGATAGCGTGGGTGAAGCTGGTTACGGTCACGCCGTGTATTATTTACCTTCACCCATGCGATGTACTGTGAGTAGTAACGAGGGGGATAGTTTCCTTAAGGGTGTTTTATTCCGTCACTCGTGCGACCTTTTTTCTTTCTACTCGTGTGCTATATAATCGGTCAAAGGTTGCTGCTTCGTCCTTGATGCATTAAAATATATGTGTATATATATATATTCTACAAGTGATCATTAATATCATATACCCTTGACAACGTTACAAGCTTTACCACTAAGTACGAAAAACATATCTATCATTCCTTGGGGTCTTGTGTCGCGTCTCTCTCTCTCTCTCTCTCTCTCTCTCCCTTTCTCTTTCGCTCTCTCACGCTAACTCTCGATGTACTACTTTCGGGTGCACGTTAATAATATATACATCGATTCGTGTTCTTCGTCGTGGTACTGACTTATGAATATTCAACCGCAAAGCGCGACAGAGACTGTCGGAATGAAAGCTTCCAAAAGTTACACTTGTTAAGCAAAACTTTATTCGACTACTGCAATTATATATATATACAAAGCTTGCAGCGTGCTTCTCTAGTATATACATAATACATATATATATATATATACCTGTTATATATATTTATATACTAGAGAAGTCGTGCCGCTCTGCACACTTTGGCAGCCGCCCGCTAGAGTGGTCCAATTTACCAGACGGATCTCGATTCTTGTTTACAGCGACGAGGATATTTTTTATTATAAACACACATGCATATATATATATATATATATATATATATATATATATATATATATATATAGATATATAGATCGTTAGGAAACTATGTAGGCATGGACAATATTAAGCTAATTAGCGTCGCTACGAGCAAACTGTTTTTTTCTGTTGTTTAAATTATCCTACCATGTGAGCGATAAACTAACAGTGCAATCGAATGCCCTCGATATACATGTGTATGTATGTCGAATAATCTGGCTCAGTTTAAGTTTACATAGCTTACGTTTTACAGGGGTGAATCTTATTTTCACCCCCAAGCTCTTTCGTGGGTATATCTATATACTATGACTATAATAATAATAATAATTACTATTATTATTTACATATTATATATTTATATTATCTATGAATACTAATAATAATAATTATACATATAATTATACCATTATTATTATTATCATCATTATACTATATATATATATATATATATTATCGTGGGTCGTTCGATATGACCCCCCCCGCCCCGATCATCAAGGTTCGCTTCTCGCCTCGACGCCCGACCCCGAAATGTTATCTCTTTAATTTCCTCTCTCACCGGCCCTACACCACTATTCTCACCTTTTCTCATCCACGGCTTTTTTTCTCGTCATCAGCGCTTCGTTCTGGCGAGCGGATTAAAGCGAAACGGCGCGAGTCCATGCTCCCATTTTTTCCACCGTCGATTCTTCCATTTTTTTCTACTGAAAAATCATCGATATTTCTTATTAGAAATAAACAAATGAATAATGAAATAAATAAATGTAACGGTAACGAGAAAATTTAATGTTTTTGATGAAAGAATATAAACAAAAACAAGTATATCAATGCGAATTTCATTTATTGATTAACGATTTCGAGAAAATATCAAAGTCGAAGGATATTTTCCTATCGAAGTAGAAACGAGTTGCCGAGGATACGATCGGATCGTGAATATTCTTGTGCTAAGCGAAAGTCGGGAAAACGACGAGGATTTTACGAGTTTCCGGGTCAAGGGATTTTGCGGTGCAATACGCGCCGCAATCCACCGATCCGGCGTAATTAATTCCCTGTGAATCGTTCTCTCTCTCTCTCTCTCTCTCTCTCTCTCGTTCTAGTCAACGTACACTTCGTAGGAAGGTTTCGTACCGTAAACTCGATATTATTTTATTATTATCATTATCATTATTATTATTATTATTTAGCTTTAGTGAAAAGTCCCATCAGTCAAGGTAAGTCAGTCAGTTTGACGATGAATAACGTTCCCGTGGCTTATTTAGAGGCGACGCGAGTCGAGCGCGCGTGGGTGAACCGTTGGTGGAGAATGAACGAGGCGAGGGGAAGCATGTTGGGTGATTCAGTTATTCAAGCGCCGTCGTGAGTTTTGCCATCGTCCTCTCGGTTCGACCCCCAACGGTCTTTAGAGAAATTTACGTTACGCATCATTTCCGACCGTGAATATAGATATATGTCGGTGAGACTTAAGGGCCCCGGTTTAAATCCCTTTAAGTAGCTGGAGGAACGACGTCATGGGCAACAGGCGGCGATGGGAGAGAGAGAGAAAGAGAGAGAGAGAGAGAGAGAGAGAGAGAGAGAGATGTATGACGTGTTTAGCCTCGCCTTAACACGCCCATGCCTTTTTATCATTAACCCTCGAGCGGTTATCCACACGGGAAAATTTACAATTTTTCTTATATCGTATAAACTCTCGTTTTATCTTTTGAAAATCAATAATTTGAAAATTGGTGATAACGGATAAAGTCTTTTAAACTTTGAGTAAATATATATCAGAAATTCGAATTTGTACAATTGAGATTTTAACTCGAGATGGAATCGAGTTCTCGCGATATTACACGGGAAAGCTATTTTATTCGCGCGTACACGTACGCTATCGTAGGAGTTAGTTTTGACTTCATAACGATCTTAAGAAGTTAACTTCGAGGGAAAAAAATATTTCGAAGCGGTATTCAAAGTCTGGGAAGTCAATTTTCACCGTTGCCAATATTTCGTGTCTTCGATTGCTTGTGAAATTTGCATCCACGCGAAACGATCTTATCTTCGTTTTTTGTCAATTTTCCGATCGATATATATATAT
>JAPYZU010007261.1:0-13043 GCA_030523005.1 Tryphoninae sp. B BG-2022a | reverse complement strand
TATATATATATATATATATATATTGAGAGGAAGAGAGAGAAAGAGTACGAGAATAGTAAGACACCTCGATGTCGTAGGCAAGCGAGATCAAGAAGACGATCGAGACGCCGAGAAGAACCCCTCGGTGCATGCGCAATCGCTCTAGGGTCGTGGGATGTAGTTCATCCAATACATAAAAATTTCTAGATTCAAATATTCGGAGGATCTTTTCCAATTTATACCGTTTATGTTCGGGATTGTTTCGAAAATATGTTCGTTACAAAAATATAACGTATTTGCAGTAATATATTGTGAATTCATATATGATAAAAGTGACGAAAATATTTTAAAAATTTGCAGATGTTCGCAGAAGTATGGTTTCTGCGATGAGATCGATGGCTCGAGCTAGAGTTAAGGGAAGCTGGGAATTCCAGGAAACGAGATGGATGAGAGGGTGGATGATGAGGGTGAAGAATGGGATGCGGAAAAGTTCACGTCATGGTGGACGGTAAAGGATAATCGTGGCGAGAAACCGATGCTAGCTTTCGCTCGAATGGTTCTCACTACTTTTCATTGTATGCTAGGTATTATTAGTGCTCTGTAGCAAGCACGTTTTTTATATATATGTATACACATATGTATACGTATAACGTTTGCTTGCTACTAGAGGGTTCGATCGAGAATCGACCGAGCGTTAAGAATAATATTGATACAATGCGAATGGTCACGTGGCCCCTGCGGCACTCCCGAAACAAAACGACTACTATACGGGAAGTTCGGGCCCGTGGTCGCAGCACGAGAAAAGGATCGGCGAATAACGAAGGGGAATTCATACAGGCTGGAGAAGCGATACCGATCTATCTGCTACCCATTGTTAAATCGAACAAAAATCCTCTGCCATAAGGGTTACAAACTAAATTATATTGAATTGTTGTATATAACATTCGCATCATGATTTTACCGACCGATGATCAATATTGGAACGAGTTCTGACCGTCAATCGCTCGTTTAAGAAATGCCAAATAATTCATAAAAATATTTAAAAGTCGGTAATTTGATGTCCAAGTTGAACGTATAACACCCCGTTTTTTCAATCGAGGGTTAACAATTATTTACAAAGTTAATAATTATGACTAATTATACTTCAGACAATTTTTAGTTTGATTTTACAATGAAGAATTCGTCATAAAACGATTTTTGGTTATTTTTGTTTTGAATTCTGAAATGGCTGCTGGGAAATAAATATAAAAACTATGACTAGCTCCTTAGTAGTGCGTCGATCCTTGCTGATGTAATAATTGTCAGTGGTTTACACGTATGTCGCGGAATCTGGGTCGTTTCGGTCCAGAAGTACAGTCGTATATAACTTGTTTCTCTGTTCAGAAAGATTTAACAAATGTTATCGACTTACAAACATTTTTTAAGCTGCTATAGCCTCGTAAATCATAGCCCTTGCCTCTACGACACAGTAAACAACAATGTGCATCATTGAAAAAGTCAGACGACATATCACATAAAAAATCGTGTTGCAATGAAAATCATGAAGGTGCGAGTAGGCGATTGCAGATGTAGGTCATCATCACCAGAGATCGTTTAAATATTCGATAAAAATGGAAATATCGATGCAGGCCGTGCATAATTTATAATAATCGTATTCCACCAGTGGCTCGTTAATCAGCGATGAAGAAGAACAAACAAACTATATTCGTTTGCTTTTTACATAACGATCCTGAAATTACACCCCTCAGCGCGTTGAAAGATTCGCATGTGCCTGTGCTTACCCTCTGTCATTCGTATGTACTAGTTATCTCGTACAACCTTGAGACCTTTCTCTAATTTGAACGTGCACCGAAGACGACGGACATCCTCGGATCTTTGTATTTAGTCGTCATCGTCCATTCCAGGAAAAAAAACGAACAAGAGAATGTTCAACGAGGGGAATCGAGGGAGACGGCCTCTCTTTGATATGCTCCAATAATCATCCGCTCGACTTGTTTCCACTTTATGCGTCACCAGCACACCACGCTGTTCGTCCAATCGATCCGAAGAACGCGAAGTCCCTTTTTGCATTATCCTGTCCCCGACTTCCTTTTCTTTTCTATTATGTGTTTTATCGTTCTCCGTTCTTATAAATGTAAATAAGAAATCTGGAAATTAAAACGCGTGTATTGCTTTCTTGTGAGGTTTAACGTGCTTTTAAGATTCATTTGTCGGTCCATTTAGTTCCTTTCCATTAGTGTTAAAAGATAGAACGTGAAATGAATAATTCTCATTTTTTTAATGATACCTATATGCAAGTAAGTTCTGATAATTTATCGAAATCGAAAAAAGGACTCGCAAGGATGCGAATATGATAAAATCGATCAGAGCGATAATGAAATCCGGTTGTCCTATTGATTGGCGAACACGTAGACCAAACTGCCTATTATGCATCCGCCGTGCAAGCTGTTATCGCGACTACAGAAATTAGTCACAATCCGGTTATTTATCGCCCGCCTTGTAGTACCGGATTTTAACCGGGTGTTGCGTGTATTATGTTATGTGTATCATATTCTATGTTAGCGTGTCGTTGAGCCTGCGATCACTGAGAAATCGATACACCAATTTGTATCGATTAGTAGTGTCTCGGAAATTTGGATTTTGGTATTCGTTTTTTTTGTAATCAAAATTTCCAGGATTATCGCAAACCAGTGAATTATTTCTATATCTTTTCATATTTTTGGTAATGATAATAATTATCAGATTTTACTGGAATTTTATTTAGGCACGTATTCGCGAGAACTCTCGGATTATATAGTTAACGCTTATGTTAATAAATAATCAATTAAATAAATTAATAAATAAATAAATATCAAATGGATTGGTTTCATCATGCTTCGTTATCAGCATCGTTGTCAGTAACCGGAGCCTCAGTGGGTGCTTCGGTCGGCCATTTTCCTGCAGTGGCTGAGGGATCGATCGTTGAAGCGTCCGTGATGTAGATCGTTTCTAATGGTTCTACCGTGGTCTCCTCATTCTGTTTTGTCTTTTCCGTTGTACTCTGGGTATCATGACCCTGATGAGCATTTACGAATAAAACAGGTGTCGACGGTTTTAATTCTTCTGGATCTTCGACGATTTCTACGTCAGCAATTGTTTTTTTCGTTGTCGTTGAAATCGTTAAACTTGGGTCCATCGTTAAAACCGCGTATTCACTTTCCGGCATTGGAGGCGTCAGATCGGTAGCTGGCACCATCGTTTCAATTTGACATTGACGACCCATGTAACCCAGAGGGCAGATACATCTGGTAAAGAAAAAACACATAAATTATATATTTTTGTCTAAATAATTTTCTGATTCTTAAATCTATTGTGCCGACTGTAGGGCATTTGAACGTGCATTATTCGAGAGTGACTTGACATCCTAGTGACGTTTGCTTGGCAGAGTAAGACATTTTGACGCGGCCGTTTTGACGGAGGGGCATTTTGGTGTGCGGTCTGTCTGACTCCTCACAGATTTGCATGTACACTCAAAGATACCCAATGGCTTCTCCATTATTCCTCAAGGAATACATTTCTACACTCGCGTGCACTTACAAAAGTAACTGAAAATAATTCTGTCATTACAAAATCTCCGATTAAAAACGTAGTTGAACTTCCCACGTCACAACACGTCCTCGCGCCAAAACGTCATGTACCCTCTGCTTGGTCTATGAACTTTTGTTCAAATGATTGCAATAATTAATATTTAAGGAAATTCAAGACTTTTGTGAAATTATTTGTTAGCTGTTGAACAATAGTGAGAAAACAATGTACAAATTCAATTTTCAACGAATAAAAAAGAAATTATTTTTAATGTTATTTCTGTTGTTGGTATTTTTGATCTTCATCACCTGTAATCTCCGTCTTCCTTCGTCATACTGATGCAGGTAGCATTATTTTGACAGATATTAGCGTGATGATCGCAGAAAGTCAGTTTCTCCTCGCAAAGATCACCAGCCCAGCCTGGCTGACATCTACACTCCCAGGGCCTTCTGCATGAACCATGAGCACATCCGGGATAAGGAACACATTCAGTGCAATTTGGCCCGGTCCAGCCGACTTTGCATCTACATGTTCCGGGACGACGACACGTACCGTGTTCTCTGCTGCATCCTTGTGCGCAAATCGCTAAAAAAATTCGTACGAGGAAACGTTAAATCGCATTTCTTGAATTGCTTCAATGTATGTTAAGATTAGCCCTTATCAATAACTTCTAACTGATTATTAAATCCTGCAGAATGATTTATCTTATCTCTTTAGTACGTCACAATAAGCAGATTAACAAAGACAAAGAAAATCAATTTTAGGACTTTCAATCAAATTGGCATGTATCGATTTTACTTGAAAAGTTTTGGGATCAAGCCATCTGCTTGGATTCATCAAAAACGAGATAAGTTACTTTGAGTTTGTAAAAACAACATATAAACATTGTTTCCTGTGCTACACTACGCCTTGAAAGTCTTATTCATGGTCTGTGTTAATTATTACGTGTTTGGCACAAAAATCCGGTCCATCCGGGCTCGCAGCGGCATTCTAATGGTCCCTGACAAGTTCCATGAACACATCCGGGCAAAACTGCACATTGCTTGCACTTAGTTCCTTGCCAACCAAGACGACATCTTCTCGATCACATGAAAAATATGAAAAATCGTTATGTTACAGAAAAAATAATTGATCCATCGTCGTTCTAAAAATGCTTAAAAGTATTTAACAATGAAACTCGATCGATGGGCTGTTTCAATCGAGCCGGCGCAATGATTGGAAACAAAAGCGAACGCATCGCGTACTAATGTTATCACACACAGAAATCCGCTGTAAATGAATGGAAGAATTATGCTCGACCGAAATTAACGTAACATGGAAAAACTATGCACACAAAATACAACTCTCACCTGCATTCGCCAGGTTTATCGCAATATCCTTGACTCGGGTGGCAGTCCGAGTCGCAAATTGGTTCCGAACAGAAAAGGCCTTTCCATCCTGGATCGCAAGCGCACTCGAAGCTAACATTGCACCTGGTTGATTCGCGAAGAAATCAAATATAATCATCGATACAAGGTCTAGGAAGAATGTGACAGCGTTTGAGCTTGAAAAAACTCGGATCCATGTGTCAAATAACGAAATACAAAAGGTCTTACTTTCCGTGTTGGCAACCTGGTAGGGCGACACACTTGGTACATAGTTCACCGTAAAAGCCGAGTTTGCAACGACATTCCCCTGGTCGACGACAGTAGCCTTGAAGGGGATCGCAACCCTTACGACAGAGTGGCACATCGCAAAGATCACCGGTCCAGCCTGAATAAATCCAATATTATAAGAACTTATCGTGAGATTCCTGCATTATCGACATGCATGGTATCTACATTCCGATCGGATTAATTCGATTATTAATACAAAAATCACAACAAATTTATAAGTGAGAAAAGAAAACACAAAAGTGCACATCCTAATATTTTTTTGTCTAAAAATGATTTCTCTATTTTTCTGAAATACTCGAAGTGTCCCCACATTTTTTTTCCACGGAATCGAAACATTCCCAACGAGTTAAGAAAAGTACAAAATTTTCGTTGATACAATTAAAATCAAACGTTAAATAATATTTATTTCGTACAAAATGCCGAAAGATAATCAAATCACTAACGCACCTGGAATACACTTCACCTCTCCTGCCTCGTCGCATACGTAGTGAGAGTTGGGATGCTGAGCAGCGGGAATCTCGCAGGCTTGCTTCTTCCACTTTGGCACGTACCTGTGAAACGATTCGATACCCCCACCGAGAGAGAAAACGAGTTTAGGAGAATCTTGAGAAGATGCGGACGAACGTAGATGCGCTCGAGACACGGGTCACAATGAGAACGATCAACTCTTTGCATTTCTTTATTTTTCTTCCGATTCGTCTCACCTTGGACCTGCAGCGAATCCTACGGGCAGTACAGCGGTAAGACCCAGAATGCTGGCGAATCCAAGAGCAGATGGTACCGCATTGTTGGCGTTGTAGTACGTAGGTACCGAAGGTCCGATAACCGGCGAACCAATGAGAAGAAGAGGGCAGAGGTAAGCTAACACGAGCGGTATCATCTTCGCTCGACTTCACGGTCAAGACTGTGGGAGAACTCGCACGGTGAATACGAAGAGCGATGTTCTGGAATAACGGGACATCTTCGCCTCGTTCGAGGTCACGACACACTTTTATCACTCTTCTCATACGTTCGACGTATCACAGTGTAGTACACATGTGTCGTGTACAATAGGTATGAGGAAGTATCGATGTATTTGGACATTGCAATTTTAGGAAATAATAATAATAATAATGAAGAATAGTCGAGACCGTTACAATCGTTATTGATTCGTTAAAGATAAATATTGTTTTATGAATTTACGTATCGACAAATAAGATTATCAGTAATTGTTTGAATCTTATAAATATCAGCAAAAGCTCTAAATATTGAAAATTTATACCAAGCTTTCTTACGAATGAATCTCAAATTTGTAGAATTTGATAATTCTTCAATCATACGATTAATATTTCATGACGTCATTAGGTTACATTAACGTTCATATATTGTCACGTTATTATTATCGTAACAGAAATATTAATATTTATTGACGAATTGTAATATCTATAAAATAAATATTGGCTATATGAGAAAGCATCGATGTACGAGTATTTGTACATTGCAAACTAGATATTACCAGCAGAATTTCGCTATGGTTGAAAAAAACAGATATCATCAAAAATGATTTTAGGAAATAATAATAATATTAATGAAGAATAGTCGAGACCGTTACAATCATTATTGTATTGTTTTATGAATTTACGTATAGAAAAATAAGATTATCAGAAATTGTTTGAATCTTGTAAATATCAGCAAAAGCTCTAAATATTGAAAATTTATACCAAGCTTTCTTACGGATGAATCTTAAATTTGTAAAATTGGATAATTCTTTAATTATACGATTAATATTTCATGACGTTATCAGGTTATATTAACGTTCATATATTGTCAAATTGTTATAATCGTAACAAAAATATTAATATCTATCAACGAATTGCAATATTTATAAAATAAATATTGACTACATGAGAAAGTATCGATGTATGAGTATTTATACATTGCAAACTAGATATTACCAGCAGAATTTCTCTATGGTTGAAAAAAAATAGATACCATAAAAAATGATTTTACGAAATAATAATAATAATGAAAAATAGTCAAAACCGTTACAATCATTATTGATTCGTTAAAAATAAATATTGTTTTATGAATTTACGTATCGTGAAATAAGATTATCAGTAATTGTTTGAATCTTGTAAATATCAGCAAAAGCTCTAAATATTGAAAAATTATACCAAGCTTTCTTACGGATGAATCTCAAATTTGTACAATTTGATAATTCCTCAATCATACGATTAATATTTCACGATTTTATTAGGTTATATTAACGTTCATAGATTGTCACGTTATTATTATCGTAACAGAAATATTAATATTCATCGACGAATTGCAATATTTATAAAATAAATATTGGCTACGTTGATCTCTTCTTCGAAATGAATTTTCATCATTTTGTTCATGGAATTTGTTACATCGGTGATTAGGGACGGATACGAAAGTTCACGCATTATTATTATTTTGCCCGATGCTAAAGCGGTAAACTGTTGGGGACGTGTCCGTGTAGCCTCTCTTATTCGAGAGCTCTCGCGGGTTCAATGCACTTACCTCTCGCTGTCTCCACTGATACTAGTGTGGAGTAACGACGTATAGCGATGGTAGTGTGACGCACTTTTTGAAAGACTGGGGACTGTAATACGTTCGATGAACTTCGTAAAACAAAGCAATGCATTGTACGCACGTGTGTGAACGCAAGATCGTATTAATTCGAAGGCGAGATCTTTTCCCAAGCCTCGTCCTTGTGTTTCTGGGAAGTTAACGATTGTTATTTTTATTTTTCTTGTTACAAAGTCGGGTGACGAATGGATTTATATACGAAACTGGATAATCAACACCTCGCGACGCGGACTTCATCTCGTCTTTCCTCCTCGACGCATCTACTCGTCCCCACATAAACATACCACGTTTATTAAAACGGTATATATGAAAAGAAGCAAGCCCGAGAGAGAGATTTTTATCGCAAAAGTTTTCCGGGGCTTTGACGCGAGAGAAACTCGAAGTAGCCCACGCGAGGTTGAATATCTCTCGATCTATTCCCTCGCAAGCAGAGAAACAATCTTGGTGACCCATGAAACCCGAGAGGATTTCGTTGACGAAATTTATTGAGGGTACTACTCTCTTCGACTGATTTTTATCGTCCTCGTCGTAGCTAAGAGACGAAGAAATGGACGTTCTTTCGTTTTACTGAATTTTCCATTTTCTCTAGCGTTTTTGTGAGTTCGGACATTTGGGGATGAAACAGACAAGACGATATAAATTTCTGAGCATTTGTGGACATTTGCCGAGGTATGGTGGGTAAGGAGCTTAAGTAAAGCGTACGCGTGAATGATGGCGAACCAGGATACGTACGACACGAGGCTTATACAAAATCCTTGCTTAGGCCTCCAGCGATCTTCTTCTCTTTTTCCCTCTCGAATTGCCAAGGATAATCCTCTGTGTTTGATGATCGTAGAAAAGATTTATACCTTCGAATGCTGCACAGTACAAGGCTGATTAGCCAGGATAATGCGAGTTGAGAAAGAGGAAATTGTGCTGAATATACAAAAAAAAATTCAAAAACAGAGATAAAAGAATTTTCTTGGATAGGAAAGAAAATTTTCATAGATTCGTAATTTTTCATTATTCGATCCTAATGATCAAAAAATACATATGTACAATACAGCTTTACGTTTTGTTTCTTTATCGCTATGTACAAATAAATACAATGATTTTTTTTCATTTTTTTCTCCCTCTGCTTTCTCTTCTTTTCCGTCGCGAATCGGTGCGAGGGACCGTTTCGCGCGGTTTGTTATTAGGAACTCTCATGCAGTCTGTTAATTTCTCTCTGGTGTTTTTATTTACGTGTCAGAGTTTTAGAAATAATAATAACTTGCGGATTATGGATAATTAATTGGTGATACGACGATTAATGCAAAATTGATGAATGGTTTGTTATTAACTTTTTTTGGTGGTCATTCATCCGAAAAATTCATTGTTTTGATTTTTTTTTAAGTTTGTACAAATCAGACAATTTGCATATGATCTGATTGCATTTTTTGTAGAAATAAATTTAAAAATCATTAATTCTTTAAATTGTTTAAATATGTTTTTACCATCGTCAATTGTGTATTTGTATGAATGGTCGTATTAACCTTTGAATGTGTTGTGCTATCGTGCTATCGTCTGTTGTTTTTGAGCAAATATGGTACAAATTACGTACAAAAATATGAACTAAGTTCTGTACAATGTTATCATCTATCTATCTATCGTTCTTTCTCTCTCTCTCACGCTCTCTCTCTCTCTCTCTCTTTCTCTCTCAACCATTCACGCTCTTCTCCCTCATACTAGTGAGACCATTTTGTCCTATCTTCACGCGATCTTTTTCATACACAAATATTACGTTCGCACATTTATAGTTTCTTCATACGAATTCACATGCGACAATTTCCCATTGTCACGAGTTGCGCGATCTGCGTGTGATTAGATCGTTTCATCGGAACAAAAGATATGAGAACAAAACTTGAAACTCTCTACAATTCCCATCAACGACGGGGAGGCAATAAAAGCTTTGTCCTGTTTGAAGTTTCGCACAAACCTAACTTCCCCATCAGACCTCAGCCTCGTCGGTGTTAACGATTTTCCTCTTCCATCCGAGCTTGAAAAATATTACGCCCATAATTACGACGGCGGCGCAAATCACTGCCGAGATCAATGGTAGAAACGAAATATTTTCAAAGTTTTTTTTTAACCTCCACACTTGTACGGAAGTTGGCCTCGTGTCGATCTCGATTGGAAAACTTCCAGGACCTTCGTTCGAGGCAATTCTAACGAGATACTTAGTGCCTGGAAGTAGCGATATCTGCGCAGTCGTAGAATCGACGACTTGATTGCCCATCAAACCTCCGGTTTCGGGTTCCCACGAAACAACGAAAGATTCTTTGGATTCGTCGGTTCCTTCGGGATCGTCCTTTTCCAATATATTGTCACCATCAGCTTCGTCGTTGGTCGTGTCCGTCTTCGAAGGATGTTCCGAAAATTCGTCGTTGCGCCTTCGAAAGAAGAAACGACGAAAGACTTCCTCCGGAATCGGCGCGTTCTGGCTGTCTCTCCATTCAAACAGGACGCGTTCACCATACTTTTCTAGATAGAACTGACGCACTCGATCGTTGAAACGTTTTTGCTCGAGATCTCGCTGTTTCTTCAGTTGAAGATGAACGTCGCGCCAAGACAAGGTCGCTTCGACGAGAGGTCCTTCCTTGAGCGAATCCAGAGTCGGTGTCCATTCTTCCCAACTGTAGTGCTTGAGGCCGTCTTCGACAACAGCCAGAATCCACGTATCGGGACGGAGTGTTGGTACTCGACTACCTGGATAATAGCCGGATTCCTTCCATCCTTTGCTAACGCGACGAAGAAGTATCGCGACGTCGTGATCGGCCAACTTTACGGGTCCTTTCTTTGGAGCCGGTAGCGACGATGGTAAATAAGTCTCCTCCATTCGGGTCTTGCGATAAAGACAAGCCGTCTGACACGCTGGACACTGCAAACAAAATTCAATTTTTCATTAGTACGATTTGACAAATTCTCGACATTATTTTGTTCGCTTTCCACAGGAAAATTAATAAAAAAAATTATTATATAGGGAAACAAAGAAGATCGTTCGAACTAATTAACGACTGCCCGTAGAGATTTACGGACACTCCTGAGATAGGTAAATACCATCCGTTTACCTCTGTCCATTTGGTCCTCCGTCTTACGTGCTATCTGAAGAATTTATCTACGGAAAGTCGTGTTTGCCTCGTAAAGCGCAAAGATAAGGGTCTACGAAAGAGACTGAACGTACCCGAGCGTTATAAGCTTTGGAGTTTCTATCTTTTTTCCGTCTCTTTCACCACCGTTAAACTCTCTATAAAATCTACCAAAGATCGTTACTTCCCTCGGTTAATACGGAAAACAACGCAACCTTTCTCGTAATCCGGTCGTGTATTAATATTCTTCCCCAACGATTGGACAAGATTCGTGTTAGAAGAAAACAAGTATGCTGCGCATAATTGGTAAGGGGCCTCGCCCCCCCCCCCCACACGTACTTCGCGCTTCGCACTCCACTTGTTGAACATTTGCTTGAATTGTTAGATATTGAAATATTGTGTGGTTTTCATGTTATTGTGTATTATAATTGATAATATAGAACTATGCGTTTTATTTTTGATATATCTTCAGTAAGATTCATTGTTCGAAAGGTGATGACTGAATTCTTAGATTTACATTAGTAGGCAGTAACCACTTTATAATATAAAGATTGCATATTTAGTTTTCATGATATATTTTGGATGTTGATTAACATGTCATTTAGGGACGTATTAATAGGCACTCACACCGTAATTTCCTATTTGAATTACTGTTAAACACAATTTTTATTTGTGTTTGTTTATGGCAAAAATGCTGAACAATTATAAAAATTCTATGTTACAATTGTTCAAACGACTTGAAATTCTTGGAAAACTTTAAATGTATTGAAATGAAATTAAAAGGTAAAAATCAACAAATTTCGTTCACACGTCTGCGTGCAACCAGTAAAAAACTCCAAAAAACGTTTTTTTGTTCAAACTGAATGGTTAACAGAATTGTAAAGTTTTCAAATTCTAGAAAACACTTTTTTGAGATCTTATAAAGAAAGTATATAAGTTAGATAAACATTGATTCACAGATTGGTGCTATATAAAATTAGCTATTTTTTTGAGAAGTTTAATATCTACCAAGATCCGACTGGATTTGTACATAAAAGATCTCGAAGTTATAGTGAAATACAATTGCTCTATGAATTTGAACTTTATCCGTTCATGCGTTGCTGAGTTTTGAGTGAGGACGGACGGCTGAAGTGACAAAAAATCACATAGGGGAATATTAATAAGCACTTTTCATATCTACAATCCTAAAAATTGAATCGTTCATACGAAAAATAATTTTTATTTCGATTCTTTTGTTCACCGACGAAATTTCAAGTTGCAAAACGAGCATTTTTTCAATGCATGAATGTTTTTTTGCTTAAATACCAATCTTACTTTTAAGACGGTCTTCGTATCCAAGAAACAGTGAAGGAGAGAGACAAGGAGAAATAAAAATGAGTAGACTCGAAGGATGACGAATAAGAAGAAGGGCAATTGGTTCAATATTTTTCAAGAAGGAGCCGACCGGCCTTCCGTGAAAATCGGCAGGTAGTTTCAAAAAAAAACTTCATGGGGGAAGGTTTTTCTCCCGTTCTATTATACAAACTATATCGAAACGTTTCGTTACCCACCGCGTTTTTGCTTCCTTCGCTTTTAGAAAGCCAAGGAGATCCCAAAAGAACCTTCCCTCGAGGATTTAAAGCTGTGAGTGCTCATGTCTACGTACGCATGATGAGATAATGGGAGAGAAAGAGAGAAAATGCGTTTCTTCCTACGATACAATTTTTGTTTGTGTCTTCCTCTGTTCAACCACAGGTAAGAACCTCGTCGATCTTTCATTTCCTTCCCTCCATTGAGTTTTTTTTCCATCTCTCTCCCACTCTTTTCATCATTTTCTGTCCGTCACTCGTCGCGCCTCGAATTTTCTCGGGTTCGTCGAAGCACGAAATTTTACGAAGGGACGGTTCACGAAAGGATATAATCGAAGGCGACGTCGAAGGTTAGCGAGCTTCCGAGAGCCACACGAACTCTCTTCTCTCTCTCTCTCTTTCTTCGACTCTCTCGTACCCACACGCCATCTTTTGAAGAGGGTTTGGGAGAATTCGAGAAAGAGAGAGAGAGAGAGAGGCGACGAAAGAACGGACAGACGCGTATTATATATCGAATATATATATATATATATATATATATATATATATATACATATATACAGAGGGAAGAGAGATAG
>JAPYZU010007253.1:0-12182 GCA_030523005.1 Tryphoninae sp. B BG-2022a | reverse complement strand
TTCTCTCACTCCTACTGCTTTTTCCTTCACTATGCTCTTTTTTCTCACTCACTTAATATTTTCAACTGCACGCTTAACTTCTACGTGTTGTTCACATAAAATCCCGTCGCCATCTTCCTTATATAATGTTTTTATAATATTTTATATTTTATATTTCATATTTTATATTTTATATTTCATATTTTAATATTTTATATTTTATATTTTATATTTTATATTTTATATTTTATATTTTATATTTTATATTTTATATTTTATATTTTATATTTTATATTTTATATTTTACATTTAATTATATAATATTTTTATTTCTCTAATATAAATAGAAACCTTAAGTAGCAAACGGTGATACCACGTGCTACGTGAGAGAATAATTAAAAAACAACAGTGAGTTTGTTTCCAAGTTTTATGAGTCATACATACACATGACAAATAGCACAACGCGTAACTATTGTTAAATAATAATGCCTCATGATATATCATTTCTGTAAATTAAATGAGACTAACTCAGAAATTCCCTATACTTTTTTAAAATACCGATATTCTAAAAACATCTCACGAAATTTGAGAGTTTATTTTTTCGTCTGTAACCAAATATTGTACAATAATTGCACAGCAAATGGGACAAGCCCCTCGATCAAACGTTAACCAATGAAATGTCTTGGTGTACTTTGTATATAGATATATATTGACATAAACCCGATACATCTACGGTTTTCGGCCTGGTTAACGCGAACGACGAGCCGTGTTACCCTTGTGGTTTTGCATATACCTAGAGTTATCTATACCTACCTAACTTACCAATGACAATATACATGGATTGATGGAACGGAAGGATTGCCACGCCGGGATACGATGTATTCGCCCTCTTTCCTCTTATATTTCCGCAGAAACGTTGTTTTCGGATATGCGCATGGCCCCATAGATTTTGAGTAATTGATTTGGATATTGGAAAACTATGAACGAATAAAAACAAATTTTAACCGAACGCGAACCCGTAAAGCAACGAGCACGTAGAAAATTGTTACGATCCGCACGTCTGAACGACGATAAACTATCGTTTTTAACGAGAGGAGGAAACTGTCATCGAATCACAGTTTATGTGGTTTATACCGGTGACATGTTCTGTATATAGGTGGCAACTTTACGAACACCAATATTCCTTGCGGCATAGGAATAATGTATTCTTGTGGATAAAATCGATAGATATTAATCAGGTATCCTGATCTAAAAGCGGGTGGGTGGGTGGGCGGGTGGGTGAGTGGTCCTACGATCTCTATAATTTGAAGATTCGCGAATTTAATATTACCTCTATTACTAAATCAATGTTCATGATGACAGAGCGATCGTTTTTAGGTCCAATCTTGGTGAACTTGGTGAATCACTGGGGGATGTTTGATTCGTATTTTTTTATCGGTAATGAAAATTTTTCTACAGAAATTTGCCACCAAGATATTTTTAAACATTTGCATCAAATGAAAATTATGCAATCTTCAATAAGCTCGTAATAAACGTCCCTTACGTTTATTACGAGGATTTAAAAAAAAACGTTTTAATGCTTCGTACGATGATCATAACAAAAATACAAGGCGAATAAAGTCGTTTATGCGACTTTTTGAAAATGGTAATTAAGATTTTAGGCTAACCCAATTCTCGCGTTCATACGTCAATAATTTTTAGGACTAATCGTTGTATATATATATATATATATATATATATATATATATATATATATATATGAGTTCTTCTGTTACTAACGGGTCCAAATTGTATACTTACCTTATTCTAATTTATCACTAACGCATTTACTTATATACTAATCGGGTCGGATATAAAAATGTTTTGCTTCAATTTTATTTCGATGCATGCAACGATGCTGATTTCGAGTAGGGAAAAAGAATTAAAAGAAAAAACTTGGTCCGTCGTACCACGATTTTAATTAATTAGGTAATCGCAGAGGCGAAGATAATTGTTGTATATCTCGCGCAAATATAAACTTTGCCTGAGAAGCTCCGTTAAATTTGGAAGATTTGAAAGGATGAGAGTGGGGCAAAAGGGTTGGTTCGAGTCGCTAGAGCCAAGGGTTGAAAAAGCGTAATGGAGATACCGCTGTTGCTTATACTCGCGTTTGACGCGGGGCGGCAAGATCGGTGAGTTCTTTGAATAGTACCAGCATGGCAGGTATGGGGACAGCGCGTTGACGCGCAAGAGGAAGGAAACCCAGACAACTCTTAAAAATTACCTCGTTTTCTCTCCTCTCGTTCTCTCGAATATTTTACTCTTGCATATAAGTCTTTATACGAATTGAATTACATTTTCATACGGATGAGGCTAAGTTCGTTCGTGAATGTTCCTCGAGCTTGTCCATATACCTGCTTACCTATATGGGAGAGGCTTGCGAAAATCGGCTGTTTCAAGATGACGAAAAGCGTGGAATTGGTAAAAAAGGAGTTTTTCCGAATTTGTTTCTTTCAATATATTAGAGTAATCGTGTTGAGATTTGTTTCAAAATAAATTAGGATCGTCGTTATGGTAAGATAGCCCATCCATCTCCATCCAAGTATTATTAAAATTGAAAAAACGTTTCCTAACGAATGATTTTCTTCATTTTTATTAAGCGAGAATTTTTTCTAAGTGCATTTTAGTTAAGTGAGCAGTTTCTCATAAATGCAATTTATAAATAAAGCGATTTTCACGTTTACGTTCGCGCTGTGACTTATTTTTTCGTCAGTCGATCAAGGTCCTGGTCCAGAAGGATCGTGAGAATGAGCTCTGAGACTACAAGCTGCGGCGAATTCACGTACCACAAATGAATAGACCGAAGGCATTTTTCATGATGAAGGATTGATAGATTGCACTGCACGGTTCTTTAAACAATTGGGCTTTCGAGAAAACAAAATTTTCACCCAAATGGAAAGATTATACATAAGTTTTATAATAAAACTATTATTATTTTTTTCTTTTTCGTTACAATTAAAAAGTTATGTCAAATGGAAAATAAATTGTTTATCCTGACCAGAGAACGTATGACGTCACAATGTTAACTTTTCTTCCATAGCAGCGTGCAGTGATAGTAACGTTTAACTTTTTAAGAATTTATTCTTATTATTATCGTGAATGTTTGATAGACAATGTCCAATCTAAAAAGTTATCGTGGCTGTTTTGTACCATTTTGTACACACTACAAAAACTGACCATTCGACTCTTAAATGTTTTTAAATGTAATGACACAAGACGTTAAACATAGATGTAAATGGTTTGGAGCAACGCGACGCATTAATCCTAAAACAACATCAACTTTGTTCTGTTGTACGGATTATTTTGATGTAAGTATTGCAATATAAATGATTATTGAATACAGTTTTATATTACAATAGTTACATCGAAATGATCCGCACAACAGAACAAAAATTCATGTTGTTTTGGGATTAATGGCTCGCGTTTTATATCTGGGTATAAAAATGTGCGGATATAATACTTTATGTAGCTTTTGTCACATGAAAATTTATTGTCAATAATATTTTTGTTCCACTGAGTTTCAATTATTTTCACGTGCACCGGTTGACGTTGTCGACCGTACGGGTTACAATATTTCAATATAGAGACTTTACAAATATGGCAGCATATTATGGCGCGTCCATAATCACGTGACTTTTTTTTAAAATTGTATCAACTTTCAATTATTTATAATTGATTGTACACAATCTTTTTTAAGTTTTTTACATCGATCACCAATATTGCTTATCTATAATATAGTTTTAAAATACAGTTAAAAGACCGACAATTTGTTTTTCAAAAACCCAATTATGTCAACACCAACTGCTCACTTCGTTGTTTCGCCGATTGAGAATAGTTTGTAATTATAAGTTTGAATACTCGCAAAGGGTTAAGAGTGATTTGCACCCTTCGCACGATTTGCAGAAGGTTGCAGAATAAGAAGTGTCGCGTTCAACCTTCAGAAAATAACTGACTACGAAAAACAGTTTGGTTCCTTAGAAAAAATGAAGCCTCGAAAATCTTCCACCTCTCTCCACACGAAAGGAGGAGAAATTGTCGAGGACGCTTTGAAGTAATTCGTTAACACGGAGCGAAGTCTAATAAATAATTGGATTGGCCAATCAGTGATCATACTCTGTTCGAACTAATTACAGGCGAATGGCAAGCCAAATTTGTTCGGACAAGTACGGAGGATCACTAGAGACGCGTAAATCCGTTGGAATCCAACAAGATTTCCTTGTGTTTCCTCCGCCATCTTGAAAGAACTGAAAAGTTGATAATCGTCGATATCTCGGCTCCTACTAGTTAGATTGTGGTTTCTTTCTTTTAGTTTTATAAGGAAAAATATATTCTACAACTTTTATTTGGTAAATTCGTTCAAATCTGTGTAAGAAAAAAAATTACGATAAAACAAGTGCGACTAACTAATCAATGTTTAGAATTGTTTATCGTCAATTATACCGCGCCCTTTCGATTTTGTCAAAGTTTTAAATTTTAAATAACACTTGTAGAGGACTTAATTACTAATATATTATGTACAACTAATTTTACGATAACTCGGATATTATCCGAGATAGAAAGCGCCAAACTTGTCTTTGTGTAATTTCGAGGAATCCTAACGCAATTGGCATTTTCAATAATCCAAGGTAACCTAAAGATATTATAACTTTATTATTATTATTATTATTATTATTATTAACAAAATTATAATAAGACACCAACCGTATGACGCTTTATTATAATTTTTTAATAATAATAATAATAAATTCATAATTAATTATCGTTATTAATTTTTTATTAACTATTTCATTATATATATTATACTAATAATAATAAAAAATAATAGCAATTATAAATTTATAATATTTTTACGTTATCATCCTGCATTGTTGGATGCCAATTGCGTTTTGATTCCTTCAAATTATAATGAACAAAGGTAACTTTAACATTTTCTATTTTGGGTAATATCCCAGTTATCTCTAAATCAGTTATACAATAATTGTTGAAAATTGAGTCCTCTACAAGTTTTATCTTTAACAAATTTTGATAATATCGAAAGAGCGCGTTATCATTGGCAATAAACAATTGTAAACGTTAATTAGTCGCACTTCTTTTATTGTAACTTTTTTTTCTTACACGGATATCGAAAAATTCTTTAATCAAAAGTCGTAGAATATACTTTTTCCTACAAAACTCAAAAGAATAGACTTGGAATCTATCTAGTAGGAGCCGAGATATCGACGATTATCTGTTTCAATTTTGTCAAGATAGCGGAGAAAGTACAAGGAAATTTGTTGGGTTTCACTGGATTTAGGCATCTCTAATGACCTACTTGTCTTAAAAAATTTGGCTTGCCTATCTGTTTTGTTGGTATTTTCCCCTTTTTCATGTAACTATCCTGTAGATACTAAGATAAGTATACGACAAATGTACGGTGTTATCTTTACTTAATCATCGTACTGGTACTATGTATAATTCAGGGCATTAATGAACTGCATTCCACTAATCGTTAGCTGATTTATTCATTCGATAAAGCATATATGCCTACATATAGATAGAATTTCGTCGTTTTCTAGTTTTTTCACAAGTTTATCCATCGCACCGATACAATTTTCCGGGCCTGTGGAACTGCGCGAAGCCCGATGTTCAGTGACACTGATACAGCTGCCTTGAAAGCAAACGTATAAGTAGGTACGTATAGCTATATAGGTATACGAAGAATAGGAAAATATTCTCTCAAGCGTTTCTCACGTTTTATCGAATATATATATATATATATATATATATATATATATATATATATATGTATGTATATTATGTGCATATAGTCATATGCACATAATAAACGTTTTCTCCCTGAACCTCCCACGCCACGATTTACAACATCGAGGCCGCCTCTTTAGAATTGGGGGAAAAATCGATGGTGATATAAAATTGGAAATGGAATAAAGAGTTGTGGGAGTCGTCGTATATTTTATTAGGATTCGACGTCGAGGTGCACGATGTACATATACCCACACACACACACACACACACACACACACATACACACACACACACACACACACACACACACACACACACACACACATATATATATATATACTTTTTTTTGCACGTCGATGCTCATCGAGATCCGGAAAATATTTGCCAAATTTTCTCATAAAATCAATTGGTTATTTTCTTATTTGCTTTTTGCCAAGAGTTTTTATTTCCAAAGCTTTAGTTTGCCAAAGTTTATATTGAAGAAATAATTTAACCCACTTTGTAACTCGAAATTGTTCAATATTTGATTTGGTCGATGCTCGATCGTCTGCAAACCTCGAGGTTTCTCGCCCGATATGAATCAAAAGCGTCGTGCTTTATATTTACACATATATACCGTATGCATTATGTACTATGTACACCTGTGCTATATGTGGATATTCAACTCGCTGAGCCGGCAGCTATCTGGGTACAAACCAAAACGAATGAGGAGCAATAGAGGAAGAGAGACATAGAGAGAGAGAAAAACAGGGGGGGGGGGGGGGGGGGGGAGGGGGGGGGGGAGGGAGGGGGAGAGAGAGAGAGAGAGAGAGAGAGAGAGAGAGAGAGAGAGAGAGAGTGACGGAGGGAGATGGACAGACAAAGACAGAGACTTGGCAAGAATCCGAAAAATTTACTTCTCTCAATTGGCTCGGGAAATCTACTCAATTTTACATCGCCCTACTATTTTCGCGTTTAGCCACTCAGCAGCATTTTCTCATTTGCTCAGGGTAAATCTTTTCAGACTATCGTGTATCTCATCTCAAGATCGCAGGCCTCAAGGGCTTCTCGAGTTTCTTGCCTTTCGACTTTCCACTGTGTCCCATCCTTTGATCCGAACAACACGATATACGTCGCCAAAAACCTCTCGAAAAACAACATAACATAAAAAGTGATTGGAAAAATGATGTTTCAAATGTTTAAATGAACTATTAATCCTGTCTTTCAATAATATAAAGTGATAGAATTTCACGTTAACGAATACAAAATAAATTCGTCCTTCAAAATATATTAATTTTCATTTTTTTGTAACGTCAATATCATATCTTCGAAGTAGAAATGAACGACGAGATAACTTTTTTCCAGCTTCGTATTGATCTTCTTAATCCTATAATTGTCGAGCGTTCCCATTTCGGTTGTTAAAGAATCATACCATTGAACCTATATGTAGCCAGGCAATTTGGCCATGTCAATTACATACATAAGTAAAAATCAATCGATAGTCCTCGTTTTTCTGTTTCTCTTGTGTCGATAGCCAATATATATATATATATATATATATATGGGGCATTCCACGTCAAATGAGCCAACGATCATTGTTTGAACTAAAATACTCTTTAGCTTATATTCTTTCGTTATCCATCGGAATAACAAATTGTGGGTGAAATCATAGGGGCGCAAAAATTTCATTCCGTTAAAACATACGAGCTAAATGGCACTCTTGTTGAAATAATGATCGCATATGTATCATTTTTAAACTAAATAAAAACTTTTCTTACTATTATTTACAAACATACTTATAATGACTTATTATTAACTTTAGACTACTGTTAACAACAAAAAAAGTATACAAATTTATTCATAATAATTGAAAAGAATTATATAGTTATAGAAACGGTTTTAATAGTTATTCACAAAAAAACGATTTTTTTTTTAATTTTCAAAAATTAAAAATGAATAGTAATTATGGGCAGCCCACGATTTATCCCGGCTTAAAAGTTGTTAAATTGATAGAAGTTTAAAATAACAAATTTTCAAAAAAAATAAAAAATATACACTCAGTTTAAAAAAAAATTTTAATTTAAAACTTAAAAATCACATTTAAAAATACTTACTTGAAATAATTGTTCTATTTGTTGTTTCTTTTTTTAAAGTACGTTTATACATGAACATTTGAAAAAAAAGCTTCAATTTTGCAGAAGTTCCGAGAAAAAAAGCCGAAAAAAGAGCTATTTTTAACAAATTCGATATCTTTCGAACCGGTACTCAAACAAATTTCAAAATTGACTGGAAAGAGTTTTTCGATGGGCACTAAAAAATATAAAAAAATTGAGAAAACAAAAAGAAAAGTTTTTGAAACTTGTCCGTTTGTCGTGGAATGCCCCGTATACAGATTGAATCATTTAATCTGGAACTTTTTAATATCTCGAAACTTTAATATCTCCGAAGGGGGCAGCCGTTTGTGCTAAGTTATACTCACCCCACGCCCCCATGGGCGGGACTAGGGGCAATTTTGAAGTCTTAAATGGGAACCCCTATTTTTTATTGCACATTCGGATTTTACGTCGAAAACAACGTATGATGTGTTCGAAACTTTTTTTTTTATTTCAGCTAGGTGGCGCTGTACTCCTTGGGATTACAGCGCCTAGCTGTAAGGAAACAGAAATCAAATGAATAAAAAAAACAGCAAAGTACCTATTCGATATTTGTCTATGGGCTGTTCAATGATGATGGCGGAGTGATTCGTTAATAAACTATTTTTAGCATCATTTGGGAACGACGACGAGGACGTGGTAGATTCCTGTTCGCTTCGGGGTGTTTGATTAACGCGAATCCCCTTGCTTTCCATCTTTGGGGGTGCTTGATTGACAATGAGATGAGATCCCTTGCCTCTCACCTATCGCAAATAGAAAAAAAAATGTTTCCGATAAACCATACGTGGTTTTCGACGTAGAATTGGAATCTGCGATAAAAAATGGGGGTTCCCATTTAAGATTTCAAAGTTGTCTCTCCTTCAGGAGATGTGGGGGTGGGTATAATTTAGCACGAACGGATACGCCCCTCGGAGATATTAAAGTTTCGATTTGACGATTTTTCTGTACGACGCAAATTTTTCCGGTTATTACAAAGTTCCAGGTTAAATGATTCACCCTCTATATGTATGTATAAGAAAATATACAAATAAAAAATAGGGTTTTTCGAAAAATTGAAGTAATTTTGTTCAATCGAAAAAAAATAGAAAAACATATGTGCTCACTGTGAATGTTGCGGCCATGGAGCCTAGAGTAAAGGAGTTCACACGCTGTACTTTGGAAACCGACGAAAAATATTATAGGTTATGGTGGCGCTGCTGTCGTTAGTATAGGATGACAGAGAAGGACTGAGAAAAGAGGGAGAGGAGCGTATTGCAGATGCTGCGGTTATATTGTTGCGTCCTAGTGATGCTATTCTGCAACTCGTTATGAAAATAACGATTCGGAACGCTATCTTAACGATAACAAATTTCACTGCACGTGGAAAAAATTATTTAACAAGTTTTTCTAAAATTAATTTATATAGGATAATTGTTAATTACTACGAAGTCGAACTTACTTATTTATTTGTTATTTCAACCGTTCTAATTATTTGTCACTTTTTTGGCACATATGAATGGTTAATAATTTACGAGGTACTGGTCACAATGGTCGTTATCGCATGTCGAGGGGGTTACCAAACCTCGTTATCCGTTATGCGATATACACCATTGTGACAACCCCTCGTAACTCGTTAACCTTTAATCAAAAAGATGACAAATAATTAGGACTTTCGAAAAAACAAGTAAGTAAGTTCGATTTCGTAGTGATTAACTAATATGTCACGGCGTGTAAACACTAAAAGACATAGGTATTATTTTTATTTCGGCCATGACCGGACCTTGATAACGCATACTCCTCAATTCATGGCATCACCCATGCCATACTTCATGTCCTATACTGACAACACAAGCGCGCTCATGGCTGAATTTCGAACTACACCGAACATATATCTTTTTCGTCGATTTCAGGGTCGAAATTTATCATGATTCTCCTATGACGTTTGATCTCCTTCCTTCTAGGCTCCATGGTTACACCATTAAACTCAGAATAAATCAAAGTTCAAAAAAATTGAATATTAGAAATCGAAAATTGAAGTTTTTGAGAAATTGGGATTTCTCCCTAAAAAATGTCAAATTTCATAAAGTGTGACTTGAATATTTTGTTTGCGTTTGTTTTTCCGAAAGCGTGTTTAAAAACCAAGAAATTGAAAAAAACGCTTCGATTAACAAATTTCATAAAAAGTTATAAGCGTTTAAAACTGGTTAAAAAAAAGACGTTTTTTTTTTCAAGATTCATAATATTGTTTTCGGTCGAGTAAAAATATTTGAAAAAATTCACAAAACTGTTTTCAGTAGGGTATTATAAACGTACACAATTTTCAGCAAAATAAAAAAATGGTCGGTTTTAAAAGTGGTCGAAATCATGTGGCATAGGTTATCTATACTATATACCACTGTATACATATATACATGACATTATAAAAAGGTAAAGTTCGTGAGGTTGTAGAGATTATTCATCTCTGTAACTATTGAACCGATTTTGAAAATACTTTCACCAGTAGAAATCTACATTCTTCCTGAGTAAGATACACCATATTTGATTGCTATTAATAAAAGTAAAAAACCTAAAATAACAATATTTGTCAATCCAGTTCGAGAAAAACTGGCTGATCCGTTGATTTATCGGCGTGTTTCTGATACATACCATTTGTGTATTACATTGCGCGGTCTGAACATATCGCGACCGTTATATACTATCGATCAAGCGCTATATGCATCTCCCACTCGGGGATGCATATAGACATGGGACAAGGTGGGATGAAACACGCGAACCATGGTTTTAGTAGTTAACTCTGTACAAACATATATATGACATGGTAGTTAGCGAACGGGTGAAACGGCGAATACAAGACGGAGCAGGGAAGAGGGGAGGAGGGATGGAGTGTTTGTTTAATCGGTTACCGGTTCATCGAACTCCTTCAAGGCATTAATCGAAGTTAGCTATACCCGTATCGTATCACTATGAAGTAGGTACGTAGGGCGTTATCTATCATGCTGGACATGAGAGAAATATATCTCCAAAGTATACTTGTATCTTAGCTGTGCGTTGAAGGTACTTATACCTCAAGGTAGAAACAATCTTTAAGACTTCCTATTCAATGATTTATTGGCCGGAAATGTTTCGATCAGCGGACGTACCAATATCCGACTTGCCATTGATTTTATTCTGCCTTGCGCCGCAACTAGTCAAGAGCGTTCGAGGGAGCTCCTAGAGGGAGAGAGAGAGAGAGAGAGAGAGAGAGAGAAACCCTCGAGATGAGAGACTTCCTTGAGAGGTAAAACACTCTCTTTACATCGAGTTTCGTGATTATCGCCTATAAACTTTTGCTTCGTTCGAGTCTCTCTTAAAGAAAAATCGGCTTGCATTTAAATTGTCCATAAATAATTGAGTACACGAAAGAATAAACAAATAAATTTATGAATGAATTCCTTGATAAAACAATGTAGTTAACCTGGTAACGACCACGATTGTTTTGCTTATCTTTCTGTTTTTAGCCCCTGAAATCCAAGGCTACTCGAATTAAACGTACACCGCAAAATGCAGTCGAACCTCGATATAACAATCAATTTACCTGTTCCCTTCCAATAGACATCCAAAAACTTGATACAGCGAAGAGAAATACAACGAATTTATTTTCTGGGCTCTTAATCTCTATACAAGGAATTTTTGTGAAAGAAATTTCTGTATAACGAGACGTTCGGCAAACGAAAACTCCCTTCATTTAATTTCCTCTTATCTCTCTCTCCTCCTACCCAGTCTGTCTAGATTCGCAATAGATAATCGGACAATAGTCACGAAAAGCATATACCCAATACAATTGATGTAAAATGGATGTTTGTTAAATATAAACAATCATTCAATCAATATTTTCGTGAAATAATGGTGATTTTATATATTAGGTGTTGGAATTAATTCGTAACGTTTTTCTGAAGAAAAAATATCATTTATTTTAAATGAAAATAAAAATATATAGTAATTAAAGTATTGGCCACCGCTTTCTACTACTTTTGACCATCTTTCAGGCAGGGTACGAATACCGTGTCGGAAGAACTTATTGCCTTTAGATACAATCCACGAATCGACCCATTTTTTACAATGTTCGTAAGAAGTGAACTTCTGCTCAGACAGTCCATGAGCCATCGAACGAAACAAATGATAATCTGACAGAGGAATATGTGGAGAATGCGGCGAGTGGGGTAGGACTTCCCATTTAAGGTAGTTCTATCGCGAAGGGGCGTATTTTGTGGGGGCAAGCGAGGGGCCTCAAACAAAAAGTGGAAAGACATTATTATTCTTTCCATAATA
>JAPYZU010007246.1:0-12311 GCA_030523005.1 Tryphoninae sp. B BG-2022a | reverse complement strand
TTATTCCCAGAGTTTCCCAGGGTTGTAAAAGTTAAGGGTTGAAATTATAATTTTCCTTTCGTTGATTATTTTTCTAGAATTATCCCCGAGGCGTAACTCTGAATATTAACAGCTTCGATTTTTCGGTAAATATCGATCGTTGAAAGGAAGAAAAAGCGTTGAAAGCGATAGGGGATGTTTTTTTGCGATTCTTTTTCGTCGTTTCGAATGTGTGTATATCTATCGCCGAGGCCTCGTCGGTTAACAACTCTCGTCTCCTGTCATCACGGGCTTCCATTACCTGCCCATTAACCCCGAGGGATGCAAAGGGGTTGGTTGCATTGTGTGGAGAGAGCTTTCACCCCCTCCTCCCCCCTCCTTTTTCCCATCATCCCTCGTCTCCCTCACTGTAACGAGCACTGCCTGCATCGATAGTATTTCCACCCCCGACATCGAACGAGAGCTTGCAACACCTGCATCCTCCACTTCTCACCCCCGTAAGCTCTCTGCACACACAAATTCTCTCGTTCGACAATTTTCACTCTCGTAGTTTTTCGAGCCAACCCCCAACACACCGTGTCCCTGTAACTCTCGGCCAATACGGAATTCCGTCGATTGAGATTTCCAAACTACGAACGAAACAAAATAAAGAAATCGACGACTTCCAATATTTTCGATTATTATTATTATCAATTATTTTTCCTGCTGATTAGAAAAAATAGGAAATATATATTTAACTGTAAAAATCATCTCCTAAATGACTCGACTATTGAAAATATTATCATCATTATTAAACTACATTATCATTAGTCGACAATTTTTATTTATGCGTTATTGTAAAAAATAATTGAAAAAACCACCCCTCGCGAACTCCAACAATTTCTCATGCCCTTTCTCATGCCCTTCGTTGAAAATTAAAAATCTTATTAATCGCTGTCTTAATCACCCTCGTTAATTATCTTTTCCCTCAAACTCTCAACAATCCTCCAAAAACCACCCCCTCCCCTTAGCGAATCTTAACTACATCAACCCCTGGAAAGTCATAAAATTTGCGTGTTGGATCCAACTCTGACAGTCTGTTTTTCAGTTCTCTCGAGTTAAAATAAAGAATGGAAGAATTGCGTTAATAGAAACGAGTCGAACTAAATTGTGGAAAGTTGGTGGTAGACAAAGAGAGAGAGAGAGAGAGAGAGAGAGAGAGAGGGTTGACGAGAACGGGGTGAGTTATAACGTAGTCGTGCCGGAGGAGAGGCGAACGTTGCGTGCACAGGTGCGTAGGGCAAGCCCCGAGCTTAATACCGTTCAACAGGTGAAGGGGATGGATGAAGCATTAGACGATGCTTGGCCGCTCGCTATGTAACAACACGCCTCTATATCGGCCCTTTCTATCTGTCTCGCTCTCACGTCGCGCTAATACCCGTCACGGTAATCGGGCTAACAGCTCAACGCAATAATATCAACCCTACGCCGCTTGTCGGAGACCGCCTAAACGGTTTAAGCGCTATAATTGCCAGGTGAATGGCAGGCGATCGTTTCTCCACGGGAATTTCGTCACTCCTTTGTCTCTATACGTGACGTATTTACACATACGCATTCACATATGTATATATGTATATATACATATATACATAAAATTATTCTCAGTATAGATTTATTACCATTTATAACAAAAAAAAAAAAAAAACACAAAAGAAATCCAAGTTTTATCGAAATTTGCTCGATAAAAAAATGATGATTATCTCTTATTTTACGCCCGAATTCTCAAGGTTCATTATGACAGATCTGTTTTTTTGTATCTATTATGAGCGTATCATTGCGATAACGATAAATCATAATGTCTTAGCACACGTATACAGTTTGTATTAGTCAAATGAGTAACGACCTTAGAATTTGTCTTCTACGGGCAATAAAAAATTTTTGTATAGTGACGTATGGATTTAATCAAGTGTCGATTCACGGAATAATTTAGAGATTGATTGATTTTCTTGATTAAGGTGAACTTTGTTTCATTTTTTCTCATACGTATGTCGTAATAGAAATTTAACGTATGCCAATACGTCGATGTGTGTAAATGTATATACAGATGATAGATTTGCATAACAATCGCTACGCGAGTCATTGATTTTGATTCGCAATGAAATTTTGATAAATCTTCCACGCGTATCTGGACACGTATCCAAAAATTATCTTCGCACGTAATCAGCGCACGATTCTTCCCCCGTTTGATCACGGAATATTAATCACAGCTTCGTATTATCAAATCCTAGTTTCGATTTTACATAATCTCCTCGAAATTTGTTAAATCGACGTATTTCATTAAAATAAAATTAAAAAAAAGAAATTAAAAATCAATTATAATTTGTTCGTAACTCAATTCTTTACATATATATTTTATTCATCCCGTGTTAAATATTTTTCAATATTCTCCATGGTGCGTCACAATCGTTTTTACTTTTTCAATCTTTTCTCCTCCCCTCACCCCCCTCTTTCTCTCTGTCTCGGTAACGCAGAAATCACGCTGGATTTACAGTTTATAGATTTACGATCCTACCGATAGCGATGGGTAAGCGATACGTAAACAAAACTCGGGCATTGAGGGATAAGCGACTCCTCTCTCTCTCGCTCTCTCTCTCTCTTTCTCTCTCTCTCTTTCTCTCTCTCTCTCTCTCCCTCTCTCTCTCTCTCTCTCCCTCTATGCCTCTCTCTCTCTCTCTCTCATATCGCAACTGTTCACATTCATACCTGTATCACCCATATAGTAAACCTACACCCAGCCCCCCCCCCCTCCATACACACACATACATAAATCTATATAAACATACAGCTGCAACGATGCACGATGTCAATGCCAGCTGACAAACACAACGTGGTCGATCTCCGACGTCGTAGTCGTCATCGTCGTACGTCGCAGCGAGAACGCGTTATCAACATCGCGATCCTCTCAGCCCCCTTCGCGTCTCGCATCATCGAGGGGCCTCCATATAGGAAAATATATGATTTATTCCCTCGGTAATCCGTCGGCCAGATAGCTTTGCGGCATTGCTCTCTCGTTGCAAACTTACATATATACACATACTTATATATATGTATATATATATGTATATATGTATATATAGGTAGGGCTAATCTATATACACACCTCGCTGCTGATGCGCGCCTCTCCCGCGTCCACGCGGTCCCGTACACATCCCTATCTTTCACAGATTATCCCGGTCGGTTCTTATTGCCCTGGATTACCTGATTTTTTTTTCACACACTCTTCGTTCCATTTTTGTTCAGGTTTTTTTTTATTTTGTTCAAACTCGCATTCGCCTTTTCTCAGCCGCGGAGATATAACGAGAGACTTGGTTTAACCGCGACGTCGAACGACGCGTGAATCTGATTCATCGACACGTGGTCACATGGGGTTGGGAAAAATAATTCTTATGTTCACTCGTTTGTCGGTCGAATAAAATTGTCAGTTTTTTTTTTAAGTTTCGTCATAATTCCTGGCAATAATTTTCTTTAATTACAACGATGGTAATAATAATAATACTAAGTAATAACAATAATAATAATAATAATAATAGTGAACTCTCGAGGGTACGAGGTTCGTTGGAGGGAAATTTAGTAAGGGATGAAAAGGGAGAAAGAAAAGTGAGAAAGAGTCAGGGTGGTAATGGTCGAGGGTAGGTCGGTTGATAAATCGAGTACTACAGGCCCTTATTTCTAATAAAGACGCTCTTGTCGAGGGGTTGATCTCTTTCGCGCAAGGTGAATACGAAATTTCCCGAATTTTCTGTGTGTGTGTGTGTTTTCTTTTCCCTTTCTCGACTTTTCTTCTCTCATCGGTCTCTGGTGTTTCGCGTGTTTGAAATGCGCGGAGTCTCGTCTCGTCTCTATTCGCGCTGTCGTAATCGCCCGAAGAAAAATCTCAAGTCGTTCCTGACGTGTTACAGATGGCTGCAACGTACGCCTCATGTTCCCGAGGCTCTGGGCACCTTTCGTCAATTCCAACGAGATCACGACGCTTCCTCAACTACGTAAAAATAATCCAGGTACGTTGGTTCACTGGAGAATTATTATCATCCCTTATTTCGCAACCCTCGTACATTATTGTTTTTGACAATTTTCCTGTTAATTGTTTACGAACTTAATTATTAAATTAATCGTATGTCGATATGAGCGACGAAGGTTGGAGAGAAAATCATCGGGTGCCAGGGAGACGTTGACACTTTTTTTTTATCGGACAATATCAAGGGACAATGTTTCGACGCCAGGGCGACGTATATATAGTTATAAAAGCAAGCCCGCTTCCTATACTGGACCCGGATGACGCCGACTTTTTTTTTGTCTTTATCAATCATTAAGTCCGACCGGTTGTGTCCGATGATTGGGATAAATGGTAGCACGCGTCATCTAACGTGTGTACCCGACTGTCTCCCTTCCTCTCTCACTCTCTCGGACTCTAGATCGTCTTTTTTTCTCTTTGGAGTTTCTCCATCTCGGTCATTTTTATACGATGTCTTTCGAGTCTGAGAGAGAGAGATAGCGAAAGAGAGGGGGGGGGGAGAAAGAGAGCGTTAAGCTTTTTCTCGTGTCTTTGTCTCTGCCTCCCCCGCGAACGCCGCGCTTGCTTGCCGTCACCCCAATTGGAGCAGATTAGAGGCGCAACATACAGGGATTCGGTCGGTGCGGACTCTCTCTCTCTCTCTCTCTCTTTCGGTCTTGTCTGTACGTTGTCGGGCGAACGGTCGGTCGGTCGGCGAGTGTACCTACCCTGAATTAGTAACGTCTTGTCATGTTAAACGCTCCCACATACGACATCTCGTACTCACAGCACCTCGGGCACGTGACCGCGGTATACCATTTCTTTTTTTTCTCGCTCATCCACATTGATTGGTGACCAACGGGTTGGTTTCTCTACTCTTTAATCTTTCGTTTCCTTCTTCTTTTTTTATATTCGTGTGTCGGGAGAAATTAATCCGCGTGACGGAAAAAAATATCGATTTTTTTAAAGAGGTAAATTCACTTTGCGTTGAATTATGCGAATTGTCTGAAAGGAAGTACAGAGACAATATACGAGGTAAGAAAATATTTCAATTTTCGAATATTTTCAACTGTACTGCGTCAAATTTTTGTTAAAAACATAAAAATGTGAGAAAGAGAAACGGAATTTAAGTTCCAATTAGTTAACTCTTAGCAAAACGATTCGAATTTTTCGTAAACGATTAATTCGTTTCGAGCGTTGTTAATTTGAAAAAAGCTATAAAGTAATGAACAAAAGAGTCGGATAACATTGACGCGAGGAGCCGAGGGAGATGAGAAAGAAAGAATGAAAGAAAGAAAGAAAAAAAACTGAGAAACATTTTAAGTGCATAACAGCGCTTTAATAGCGGCAGATCACTACGCAGTAAACGACTGACGGACGACAGAGGATTAAAGTTGCCCGGTTAACTCGATCTAATTGTTCCCCTCTCTCGCTCCTTGCTTTTGGCCTTCCTTCATTATTTCCACCATCGTTCCGTCACCATCATCCTGTCCGTTTTTTTCGTATCTCTTTACCCGCAGACTTTCCCCACCGACAGATCTGTCGCGAATCGACGCGAGGAACACAAAAAGAATACGCCGAGGGTAAGTCGAACGAGAAACAAAAAATTGAAAGTAAAAAAATCGTCGCGTTACGACGAGAATCTGGCGAAATCCGGCCCGCGTAGATCCCGGACACCGCGGTCGAGCTTCGAGCGAATCTTGGCCATCTGGCGGTAGATCTCTCGACGTCGTCGTCGACGACTACGACGACAAGGCGAAAGCTTTTTCTTCCTTTCACCGGCTATTCGGTGCCCCGCTCGCTCGGGCTTTTTACCGCATTCCTCCACTCCAGACGCGAGCATTTGCGTAAGCAGCTTGCTTCCACGCTCTTCCTTATGTATTAACTCTTCTCCCGCACTCTGCGGGCACGAATGCACCATCTGCTGCAATCGTACTTCCGCCCGTGAAACTGTCTCCCTCCCCCCTCATCGCCTAGTCTGTTCTGCTTCCATTTGCCTTAATTTCATTACGAACAATTTTAACACTAAAGGGGCAATGAGCTCAATCTAGAATTAGCAATCTTCGAATCATTAATTTTAACGATAATGTTGATTTTTTTTCCGGAACGTGTAAAAGGCAAGCCTGGATAAACGTCAAAATCCTAGGGACTCGACTAAATTCGCATCAGCCGGCTTTTTTGTCCTGGATATGAAACAAATGACCCCGAGTCACTACGACACGCTGGTTCTATGATGATCCATCCGACAAAAATCAAGGGCACCCTCCTCGGTTCGGCTTTAAACGCGATTAGCCACTCGTCGTAGTAATATACTCGGGCACGTGTCCGCCTCTCGCCCACACGGATTATAAATATGATATACAATACGTATATGCCATGGCATAACGCCCGAACCGCTGTTCATACGGCGCCAGTCGGCCCTCTAGGCCTGTAGGGATCGTGATCATCGTTCCGGTGCTCGTTCCACGTCACCCGCGATTCCCCTGCACTTGTTCCACCAGAAACGGAATTCCAAGTCGGCCATATTCGTCCTACGTCCTTTCACCCCTTGGACACCCTCGCGGCAAAGCGCGTGCAACCCCGTAAGATCACCCGGCACCCGATTTATGTCCCGATCGATCCTCGAACCATATACCCGAATCACGGACCCGCCACTTTGATATATCATGCGCTTTGACTCACCCTCTTGCACTCGTTCTCTCACTCTCAATCGACTCCCCATTATATAGAATTCTATCTCTTCCGCGTTCCAAAGTTCGAAGGGAGATGCTCCCGTAATGTTCCACTGGTATTTATTAGACACCGTGAGCCTATTCCCGGGAATAGAATGTTGCGGGAGCTCTCTCTTCGGTTCCAGGAGAACGTGACTCCTGACTACTATTACAGTAGGGTGTAAGGGATGAGGTGTTTTCATTCATAGCGAGGGATTGTCAGTGAAACTTTTGAAATTTACAGAACGATTGTCCTTCGGTGTCGGTCGTCTGGTTGGTTCGCCAGCTACGAGAAGTCCATCACCGTCGGGTCACTCGCTATGTCCCGAGTCACCAACGACCTCAGTGGGAAATCGCGACACGGAAATCGATGTAGAGGTCGAGGAGGAGATCGACGTTGATGTGGAGGAGGTCGGTGACGAGGACGAGCGCGAGGCGAGTACGTCAAGTCCACCGCGTTCCAACTCGACACCATCACCGATCTCGATAACCCGCGGAACACCGCCAAATCACCTTCATCCACCGATCAGACGATCCGGGGATAGTTTCAGTGTCTCCGCACTTTTGAGGCCCGATCCACCCTCGGCTCATCATAATCATCATCATCATCATCATCGTCAGCACAATTCCTCACCCGTTCGCGATCATTCCGGGAACTCTGCGCAGACTGGAGGAGGTGCTACCTCGCATCATCCAACGCCGGCGATACTGTATCCTCCGTTGCATCTCCAAGGTGCAGCTGGCCTCTTACCACCTCATCCACATCATCCACTGACGTACCTACATCCCCAATTGCTTCCTCATCACTTGCTCCCGCCCCATCTCCATCCCCTATTGCGAGGTGTTCATCCAGCGCATCCGGGACTTCACTCGGCTCACACGCCTCATGGCCTACATCATCCGCATCCGCTAGGTGATGTCTACAGTTGCGTCAAGTGCGACAAGATGTTCAGTACCCCACATGGACTGGAGGTAAGCCATTTTACAATTTTCCAATTGCCTTCGCCAGAATTAAGGTAGATTTGTCCAATTGTCATCATCGTCGGCATTAGCCTATCCGACTTTCGAGCGAAGGTTAAATCTGTCCAAAGATGAGCATGTTCAACCTGCGCACGACATTTGCCCTTATCGATCGGATCTCGCTAGTATTCTACCCTGCTGACAAATAATTTCATATTTTTATTCGATTTATGCCGAAGGTACATGCGAGAAGATCGCACAACGGGAAGAGGCCATTTGCCTGTGAGCTCTGCAACAAGACCTTCGGTCACGAGATAAGTCTGACGCAGCACAGAGCTGTGCACTCGGCCGAGAAGGTCTTCGAGTGCAAGCAATGTGGCAAGGCATTCAAGAGATCGAGCACCCTGAGCACCCATCTTCTCATTCACTCGGACACGAGGCCTTATCCGTGTCAATTTTGCGGCAAGAGGTTTCATCAGAAGAGCGACATGAAGAAACACACTTACATACACACAGGTTGGTGATTGTTTCTATCTATATACAGATTGTCCTTGAGACAAACGTTTTGCGAATCCAATAACGAATCGCATTGTCGAGTTGATCGTCGACCGTTAAGTCAGGATTTTTAGGTTCGGTCGACTGGCTCGTTGCCAGGTCGGAGTCGCGACCGGGAAACGGATAAGTCGCGGGATCAATTAGCGGAGGTTCGAGCCCTGGCCCTACCCGTAACGCGACTTTATCTCATGGTGTACAGATACGATAAATAATGCAGTCGACCGTCTGGACGAAGTCAGTGCGCCCAGCACGTGAATTCATCCGGCTACCGTGAACACATGTGGCTCGGTCGTGTGCCATCCTCCCCTGTACGGTGCCCACCAAAATCCACTACTAACTTTGAACACAAAAGAGAAGGGGGTTGATGCTGCGTGGCACAAGCTCGTACCCGACCCAGGCTCCTCCACGGTAATAATCGTAATGCGCCCTTGGCCCTGCCTCGATTCGTAACAGTAGTCGAGAAAAGCAGGGGGGTTGTTCCCTCGTCCAGACCCAGGGGTAGAGGGGTTGATTTCTCTCGACTATTTGCTCTCTCGCGGGGACAATGATGTTCCCCGATGCTCATGGGTGAGCTGCTCGATGGGCTGGTGCGACCGATCCCAATCTTCAAATAGATTTTTACTACCCGACGAATTATCCCGAGCACCCCTCCTGACCCTGCCATCAGTCGTGGGAAGAACGCAGAAATCTCAATTGGTTCGAGTTCATACGTCGGATATTACGCGGAATAACAAAAAAAGAGGCTGCAACCGATCGTCGATATCGGAGAAGTCTCTGCAATCTTCGCTCTTAACTTTACACCCTCTGCGCCACGTAACGATTCATCCCCCGCCCTTTCTCGAATGAAAGTCGAGAATGAATCCTTGGAATCTCGTACGAAAAATCCGCTGCCATCACGACGTATATAAAAGTGTTCTTGTACGGCGTGTGTGAAGGCAGGTGGGAAGTCTCTTGTGGCTTCATGTTTGTCTTCGATACCTTGTCCCCCGGGCGATCCAAGGGCGACGAGGAACAAGAAGATGTAGAAGTATATACGAACGCGGTATAGGTACCTACGGGAGAAAAATACGTAAGGGAGAGGCAGGGGGTGGGACACTTGACACTCGGGTGTCCCGAGTTGATGGAGCAGGGTTAGGTTCGAGGAAGGAAGACTTCTCGTGTACGGTAAGGGAAGGGATGATGCTGAAGCGGTAGGCCGGAGGGACGAGTGTCTTCCTCGAGAGGGAAAGTGAGGTAGGGAGAGGTTGAAAGTCTCTCTCGCACTCTCTCTCTCTCTCCCACCGTCTCGTTGTGGGCATTGTATCGTGTCTCCATGGTAACGCCTCTCCGCTCTCTCTCCCAATGTCTTATCAAATTATCACCTTGTCCTCTCCCCACCTAACTCGGAGGCTTCTTCGCTAGGATTCTCCGGGACTACTCGAGGAGCAACCCCTCGGCGCGTTTCTTCACAAACCCCTGTGGACGTTGCCCGTTCGCCCTTGGCACCATGCTTGGATATGTATGGGCCGTTCTAGGTGAATTCCCTCCTTTTTCCGAAACTTATCGGAAGTTCTCCCAATCTGTCACTTAGAAGCATCTTTCAAAAGTATGTTATCTCACGTTTTTAGAAAGTTGTTGTCTTCCTCCATTTTTCTTAAGTAACAGTTAAAAAAATTTGAAAATTTTAGACTAAAAACGGTCCATTCGACGTGGAACGCGCCGTGTGGTAGACTCGTCTTTCTTTTTTTTGTCGACCTGTTTCTTTCATTCGGGATACGCCGACGTTTGCGCGTAAGCACAGTCGTATAGACGCGAACGAGCTTGACAAAAGGGGCATACAAAGCGAAACCGATGGTCACTTGGCCGGTCGGGGAGGCCTCTGGTAACAACCTATGGGACCTCGCGCCGGGTGATCTCTCGCGATGGTATAGCGAGTTGGGAACACACACGGAGTTGAGGGAGGGGGCGAGGTCGGGTACAACGTGTACCACCCGCGTCGAGACTCTCGAGACCCACCCCGGAACATTTAATTCATTATTCAAGCCAGGGGTGGGCCGAATGAAAAATTCAGCGGACCTGTATAACGTTTGTGCGCACACATCGGACTATTCCTGCGTCTAATACTCGACGATCCTGTCCGGTTTCGGTATTATCGGAACATGAACGACGTGCGCCGGAAGACGATTGTCGCTTTGACGGTTGTCTCGTCCCTCGTCTCTTTTAAGGGATGTTTCTTTCTTTATCGTTCTTCTTTTTGTTTTCACGTATCTTCGTAATGTTATCCGGTGACCAACGATCGAGCTATCCTCGCGTCCATCGAGATCTCAATTTGTCAACTAAAATCAATACTTTGTATAAATCATTTTTATCAATTTTTTTGTGATTTGAATTTGTTCTTTGATTGTTGTTTCGTATCGATCTTTTTTTTAAATCTTGATTTTGAGATTACGACGACGATAAAAATCAATGTAATTTTTTCATTATCCGGGAGTGACGCACGTGTCGTTGCCGAATCGCGTCAATTCAATGGAACAATAATTCTCCCACCAACCCCTAGCGAAGTCGGAAACAGTTCTGGAATCACTTTCTCCCGTATACTTTTTTCCCCCCTTTGCTTTTTATTTTTACTTCCAAGCAATATTTTTCCTGCCGATGCTCATCGCACTTGGAAATCTCCCGTTCACGCGAGCAAGCAACCGGGGGAGAGAGAAAGAGAGAGATAGGGTGAGTATTGCGTGCGTGCACGCAGAGGGATGAAACGAGCGAGTTCTCGTCGTTTTGTGTCTCTGGGACTCTTCCAGAGCAAGCTTAGAGAGAGAGAGAGAGAGCGAGAGAGAACACAACTCGGGGTGGCCATGTGCAACTCGAGGGTGCGGCACACCAACGCGGTACAGAGAGCAGAGGATTCCCCGGGGAACGGCGTGTGGCGTAACGTAAAATCATTATTAGGTGGGTTAGGTAGGTTTTTGCCCCTTCGGTGAACACCGTCAGGCCAAGGGTGGTTTTCCCTTTCTCTCTCTCTCTCCCTCATTCTTCATCTCTGTCTCTCTTTCTCTCTCTTACCAATTCCTCTCGAACAAGAGCTCCGCAAATATTGTTCGCGCTCCATTCCGATAGCACACTCTTCTATGTATCTACATAAAAGAAAAGTTTTGATTGCACACAATTCCCAAACTATCGTCCGAGTTTGATTTTATTGATTAGCCCAAAAAAGTCCTCCAAGTCCAGAGTAAACATTAACAAAAGAGGAATTCCTGAAACAAGTATTCCAGGTACAAAAATATCCGGAACAGAGTAAAACAGAGAAAAATCGCTCATCCCTTCAAGAAGAAGAACAAGAAGCTTTCCAAAAGATCGATAATATCGAAAATTTGATAAATTCGTTTCACGATAGTTGGAATTAAACAGGATACAACCCTGATTGTTCATACCGAAATGAATTCACGTAACGATCCTAAAGTCTTGCCTAATTCGGGGGTTGTAAAACGTGTCCGCTCGTCAACGTTCCCAAAGTCACCCTTTTTTTTCGTGGCGTCGGGTTAGGCAAAAATACCAGCTAGATACGAGGACGAACAGAACGACAAGTGGGTTGATCCAAGGACGAGAGTCGGAGAGCCCGTCTGCCAAAATGAAAATAGCGAGCTTCAACCCCCTTCTGCCTTCCGCAGGAATGGGAATCATTGAGATAACACTCGAATCTCCACTCCACACACACACATATACATACATACATACATACATATATACATATATATATATATATATATATATATATATATATATATCGGGCGTGCGGTTAAAGCATTGCGATAATATTTTTCTTTATCAGAGTAATTGACGAAATTGCAGATATTCAAGCGCCTCGAAAATTCTGCAGCAAGTGGTAAAAGTTGCTCTTACCCCTATGCGTGGATAAAGCCATTGTGGGCTTTGTTATCGATCAAAGCAATATATATCTTCGTGACGGTTGGCCTACGAGTACTCGAAGCTGCGTTCATTGTGCATCCTCCCTGCATTGAGGAGGGAGAGAGAAAGAACAAGTGTGAGAGAAATACAGAGAGAGAGAGAGAGAGAAAGCGAGAGGAATAGAGAAAAGC
>JAPYZU010007244.1:0-10446 GCA_030523005.1 Tryphoninae sp. B BG-2022a | reverse complement strand
AGTTACTTGATAAAATACTTTTAATGAGTAAATGACCATATAAATATATGTTATGAAAAGAATAATAATGTCTTTCCACTTTTTGTTTGAGGCCCCTCGTTTGCCCCCACAAAATACGCCCCTTCGCGATAGAACTACCTTAACTACCTCTCGATTTGTTTACGAACTTTCGCGAAATCAACGTCTCGCTCGTGTATTTGCGCATCTCGGAGTTTTAAGATACCCGGTAGAGGTTACATTAGTCCGACATGGTCCACGTCCGTTGCGTAAAAATAGATTACGCGGCCTACATCTTCGCCTCTCTTCCCAATAACTCGTCTTACTTCATATATTTCCATAATCGCTCGCTTTAAACAAAGAAGAAGAAAAAATAATCAGACGATATCTTTCGTCTCGTTGCTCGAATCGTATCGCGACGAATCACAATAATTTTCCTCGCCGAGAAAATTTATCTCTCTTTGTCCAAACGAGCAGTAATTGAAATTTTCCCTTAGACACGGAAATCCGTGCTATCTGAACTTTGCCCGAGTCTTTAAAGAGCGCGACCAACACGACGCGACGAATATTAAACGAATTACGGTCCAGTCGGTCAATTGTTCCAATTGTTTAATTGACCATAACCGGCTCGCTTCAATCTACCGAGGTCCTTACGGTCAAGTCACCAACGACGTTTGCGAATTGCGCTATTTTTAGGAAACTGAGAGAAAATATGAAAAATAAGGAATTTAAAAAAAGTTCAAATTTCAAACTTAGGAGCTCAGAGTCGTTGCTAAATATATTTTTGAAGCTTTAGGAGGAAGTTTTTAATTTTGAAGATTCTCTGGCCTGTGGATTTAATTGGGAGCTCGATGGCGCTGGCTCGGGCCTGAAACATTTAGAATCCATTTCCGGTCACTGTTTTTGTACTGATACGGGCTCTCTTTCTCTTCTCTTCTCTCTCTCTCACTCTTTTTCTCCGTATCTGTGTTTCTTTATTGTATGTGTGGCGACTGGGTGACTCACAATATCTGCTCCAACGAGCTATATCACTTCCATAAGTCAAGTGGCGTTAACCACAATCTATGTGTATAGATATATATCGCACATTAATTCCCGAGACAATTATTAATTTGTTCGCATTGGGTGACCCTACGTAGAGAAGATGATATTGCGAGACATATTTATATTGAATAAATAACAATGTAAGAACGGAACAAGAAATATCTCATGGCGAGACAATGTTCTTATCGATATTCGCGAATCGTCGAGAAAAACATATTTTTTCACACTCGCCACGTGTGAATATTTAATGAAATAATTATTAATAATAAATCGATGAAATACACTTTTTGTTTTGGCTATATATTTATTAATATTGTCGAAACGTTTTTATAACACGAGAAATATTTTCAACGATAAATATTTGAATTAATTCAAAATTTAAAACAAAATTATTATTTCTTTACTTTAAATAAATCGACTAATTAATTTTCTCATTAAATCAATTAAATTTATAATTGTCGAAACGTTGTAAATAATACGAGAAATATTTTCAACGATAAATATTTGAATTAAATCAAAATAAAAAAAAATTATTATTTCATTACTTTCAATAAATTGACTAATTAATTTTCTCATTAATTCAATTAAATTTATTAATAAATTTTTCTTTATATTACAAATATCTGCGAATTTTCAAAATTTATAAACATCCATTCGTTTTTAATTCCCCATCTATAAACATTTAATAATTGAAAAGAAATTAATATAAACAAACATTATCATCATTTTTTTTTATCCTTCATGATTAACAATGTTCCAGACGTTCCGTTAGAACATTTACTGCGAGCTTTCGCTAGAAAATAAATTCCTGACATTTACCACATAACAATAAAAAAAAACAAGGAAGAAAAGACAAAAAAATCTGAATCAATAAAACTATTTATTTATAAATCGTCGATCCATCCTAAAGCGTTCTCGTTTCTTACTCAAAAGGACCTTCCACTCCCGATACGATTTTTGGCCCAGATATTTTTGTTTCATGACGCATCCCCCATGGCAATTGGCAAACATTAAATTCCGTCTCGTTTTCACAATTCAACGCGTCTTACAACGCCCCGTGTATCGTTGGTCTTTTTTTCAACGGGAAAAAAGGGCCGGCAGAAGGCGATCGATAAACTAATCCCTGAGGAGAGCGGGTACCACGTGAACACACGTGTTACCCAAAACACACCCATATCGTTTCCCCCTCCCAAAATGCCGCTCACTTCGTCGGCATGAATTAAAAAAAAAATTTTTAATCACGTATTACGTTCTTCCCTCCCTTTATAATCCTCGACCTTGATGTCTCTTTATTTAATTCCTCTTCTCACATCGTGATAATTATGTCGCGGTTGCAATTCACTTCGAGCAGTCTCGCTCTGATCAATAGCACGAGTTTTAACGCATCTGCACGCTCCCTAGGGAGACGTTCTCGCGACAGACGGGGGGAGACCTAAACCCTGGCCTTGACCTACTGGCACCCATCTGCCTGCTGATCTTGAATGCATGTATATATATATATATATATATATATATATATATATATTTGTGTATATATATAGATAAACTTGTGTCGTCCAGAGGATTTCGAGATTTTATTCTTACAATGCACAACGTCTCTTAATGTTGTACTTATATTTGTAACGTAATCGTCCGCGCGATGAATGCAGCCTTATGGTTCAGATAAGCCTGTTACTTATCCCATCTTTATTTAGATTTATATTTATATATATATATATATATATATATATATATAGATATGAATCTAAATAAAGATGGAGATATATATATATATATTCCATCTTTATATATGTATGTATGAATATTCATGCACGTTAATCTTCCTTGAATTACTTTAAGAGTCAGTGTTACATGCGAAAATTTGATCAGTAAACTTACGAGCGCTAAACAACCGATCGGATTACAAATTGGCAGGTACACAGAGCATTATAGCAAAAAGTGGCCATTGGAATTTTTTTTCAAAATTGTTGCTATAATTCTCTAGATACCTTCAAAACTTTAACGCTCAGTGCTGGAAACAGTACGAATGGTGTTTTTTCGCTCGTCGACTGGAAGACTATTTCCAAAATTGTGAAAACAAAAATATTAAGAGCCACTTTTTGTTATAATTTTCTGTGTATCTGTGAATTTTTAACTTGATCGGTTGTTCGGTTCTTGCTGGAGTGATTGATCGAAATTTCGAAACGCAAGTCGCATGTAACTTTGACTCTTTAAACCTGGTTCTTCACAGATTTTGATTATTGTTGCTGATCATTTTTTTAATCTACTCTAATCTAATTTCTCGTTTGAAATTGATGTATCGTTTGGATAAACGATAATTTTCATATTGAAAATATCGGTGAAAATTGTTGGGAGGAAAATATTAATTATTTCTTTAATTAATTGATGATTGGGTCGAAATTTTTATAATGTTTAATGGAAATTATAAATACATTTTTGTTTGATTGTAATTATTAAAAGTTTGTGGGAATTTTATTCTAACAGACGAGTAAGATATTTTCAGAAACATAAATTTGGATCTACCCACGTGTTTTTGAGTTTGATAAAACGATAAAACGTTATCACACGTTTTCTTATCGAATGATTAAATTTAAGAGTAATTAAAGCAGAATCCTACTGTAACGATGAGAATAATAAGCTATTTGTCAAGATTTTTTAAAATTCATTCAATGTTTTTTTGGACTCAATTAAAGATATGTATTTTCACATGCATTATAGTAGATAAAGGAATCTTTTTTATTAAAACAAAACTAAATAATTGAAGTATAATACATTTTTTTCGAAATAACATTTTTTGATCAGAATAGTAAGCTATTTGTCATGATTTTTTAAAATTCATTCAATGTTTTTTTGGACTCAATTAAAGATATGTATTTTCACATGCATTAAAGTAGATTGAAGTAATTTTTTTTATTAAAACAAAACTAAATAATTGGAGTATAATACATTTTTTTTCGAAACAACATTTTTTGATCAGAATAGTAAGCTATTTGTCATGATTTTTTAAAATTCATTCAATGTTTTTTTGGACTCAATCAAAGATATGTAATTTCACATGCATTAAAGTAGATTGAAGTAATTTTTTATTAAAACAAAACTAAATAATTGAAGTATAATACATTTTTTTCGAAACAACGTTTTTCAAACTGCTTCGGACAATAATTCCAGTAATTACACTTGGACATGTAAAATTCTTACACAAAATTTTTTGTAATTATAATAACTTTTCTTAATCATTTATAAGAACCGCGCGAAATTCATATTTAGACAAAATATCGACAGCCCCATACATTTTATAAACGCTGAAATCCGACTAAGGTGAATCGCGAATCGTAACGAAACTGTCATTTATTTTCAGAACGCTCGTCCGTCACGAGCGTGATAATGGAATTGACGAGGTCATGGGCGACGAAGGAACCTCGGAGCTGCACGAGTTAGTTCGCATCGAAGGTCTGAGAGTCGAGACTGCCGAAAAAGAGCCGAGCTACACGGAGGATGGAATACCGGAAGTGTTGGCCGAATCGAAAGCTACGCTCAGATTATTCGGCACAGGTATCACAGAAGATACAATCATCACGTTCACCGATACCCGACAGGAGAGAGGTTCCTTGTGCGACAAAATAAAAACCCAAGCCTTTCCCGTAAGCTTCGCATTAAAATAGAAAAAAGAAACAATCTCAATTTTCATGACAAAAGAAAAATGATAACTAATTAATCAAAATATTGTTTCTATAGGTAAGATCGGTCGAAAAGTACACCGCTCTGATCGACGTTGTTCTACCACTCGGCTCGCCCTTCTTCGTTTGCGTCAAGTATGGAATTTATGGAAAAGCAAGCGATCCAACGGACAGTCAGGATCTTTTTAAACATCAGGGAATCGAGACTTATAACACAGTTAGTATATGTTTATTCGTTTATATTGCCTCTGCTCATAATCTTTGGCCAATGCGTGCCAAATGATATTGAGGAAAAAAACGTTATCGAAAAAAAAAGAATCAAAAACCAGTTCGTTGCTGTTCGAACCAGTTGTAACGTTAATCGATGAACGTCTTGCTTTGCTTTCAGATTCGTACTTACGAAAAGACCCTACCACTATGGCTGAGTATCGTTATCATTTTAACGTGTCTCAGCTTCTCCGCCCTCTTCTCTGGATTAAACTTGGGCCTTATGGCTATGGACAGAACGGAATTGAAAATTCTGTGCAACACTGGTACCGAAAAGGTTGGTAGCTTTCAAGAGTGATCGATCAAAAATTCTAATTACATTTTGTTTCTGGCATTGAAATGATTTGCAATGTTGATTGACGTTTTTGTAATTGATATGAATTATTTTTTAAACGAACATTATGTTCACGTTAATATCAACCGTAGAATCCGAATCACTCGATGAGAGGAATTAGTTACGAAGCTTTAAATAATTTTTTAAATCTATTTATGAAGAAAAAAGAAGTTGAAATCTGTAAAAATTGACAATTGATGATTCGATCACAGGAAAAGAAATACGCGAGAACGATACAGCCAGTACGAAATCATGGTAATTATTTGCTATGTTCGATTTTGTTCTCAAACGTTCTCGTGAATTCACTATTTACGATACTACTGGATGACCTTACTTCTGGCCTCGTCGCTGTCATCTGCTCGACGCTAGCTATCGTGATTTTCGGTGAAATCTCGCCACAAGTGAGTCGCATCAAAAAACGTTATCGAAAGATTATAAAACGAATCGTGAAGTTTGTATTACGCAATGAATTAACGAACTTCCCAACGATTTCTTAATCTTACGATTTTCATTTGTTTGTTTTTCTTTTTTTTCTCAAAGGCGTTCTGCAGTCGACACGGTCTGTGCGTAGGAGCAAAGACAATCTGCGTGACGAAATTTACGATGGCCGCGACATTTCCTCTGAGTTATCCCATAAGCAAAATATTGGATCTTATGCTTGGCGAGGAAATTGGAAATGTGTACAATCGTGAACGTTTGAAGGAACTCGTTCGGGTAAGAATTCTTCACGAGGAAGAGAACACAGTCACGTCGTTCCAGTGTAAACGACACTCGTGCGATTATCTCGAGCAAATATTTTCTTAAATAATAACATTCGTTAAAAAGAACTTGGATCATGCAAAATTATCCCAAAAGAAGTTGAACGCTTCTGTTTTTAATAAATGGTCGAGTGGCTGTTCCTTCGAACGGTTGCATTACTTGGCACAAAATTGTATATTGCAACGGGGAGTTGGAAAGTAACGCGTCGAGTTAGCTGGTATAAAATTATTGAAACGAGAGAAAGTTTGAACAGTACCACGAAGAGGCAATTATATTCGATGCTGCCTATTTTAGCGTTTAACTGCTTTCTCGTTGAGTCCCATCCGTGCAGTAAAATCTATAAAGATCACCAGAGTTTTTCTTAAATTTATATTTCACTTTGGAGTAATCGCTTATCAAAATGACAGATTTTGTGGGTCCTTTAGATTTTCAATTTTATCACTTGATGCAATCTTTAATCGGATGTAAAAAATAAGGCAATGTAAAACTTATGCTCAAGATCTTATTTTAATTATTCATCATCGATACGAGAACAATTTCAGAGAGCTAAAATCCCTAATGATTGCTCTGAAATTTCCAAACTGATTTCCTCGTTTCGTGAAAGTATGTTTTTTAAATCGAACTTTGATGGAAAAATAATTAAAGTCGAAAATACAATCTTTAATAAATTTGTTAAACGTAAATGCCATCTGGGATTATCTGCTAAAGTGTCGTGGATTTATTCAAGTATTGTCGAAGTAAGATATTAAGAAGACCTCTCTCTCTCCCTTCTTCTTGCTCTCTCGAGACTTATGCTTATCAGTAAAGGGGCAGTGACTCTCAAATTGCTCGTTAAACGATCATTATACTGTCATGCCAGACGTTTCAAAGATATCGGTTTAGATAAACCTCTCGGTAATTCGATTCTCATGAGTACGTTTTATTGTACACACGCCTGGCATGCGATACGAGAGAAACGAGATCTTCCAGCGCTTCTCGATTGAAATCGACGATGGGCACGATTCGAACGACAAAACTGTTCGAAAAATGATTTTGCGATGAAATAACTTCCACTATTGAAAACGACGAATTACAAATTGTTATCTTAAGACAAAGGATCATTTTTTGAGAATTTATTAAATATATTATGAGAATTATTTTGAATGTTTTGAAAGTTTTACTATCAAAACTTCACAGTGTTATCTCTCACGTGGAATCGGAGTTGTAGCGATCGATATGCGAATAGTACGAAGATACAGCGATGACAATCATTGTCGTAGACAGATTTCCAACGATACGAGTAGAATCGAGAGATAGCGAAATAGAAACACGGGATTTCCGTATGGGACATGCCTCAAAGTATGAAATAAAATGTATCAATGACTTTGTAACAGGTAACAACCGGATACAACGATCTTGAGAAAGACGAGGTTAATATTATTGCCGGAGCTCTGGAGTTAAGAAAGAAAACCGTTGTCGATGTCATGACACGTATCGAGGACGTTTACATGCTGGATTACAATGCTATTTTAGACTTCGAGACTGTTTCTGAGATCATGAAGTCAGGTACGTCAAGGACAATATTTTTAATAATTTCTTTACCGTGAAATTTGTAATTTAAGTTTGAAAGATTTATTTTCTTTCTTCCTTTTTTAAATTATTAATTATACTTTAAAAGTTCTTGTATCAACGATGTTAATACACATGGTCGAGATAAAAGATGTCCTTGATATTATCGATTTGGCGCACGCAATAGTTTTTTCGTATTATCATCGACCAAGATCATCTTCAATGATGGGAGACAGAGAGTCTTATCGATGATCGAGCGATTACGACTACTGGCGACATAACTCAAGAACAGGTCACGTTCTACTTTGCAGGATATTCTCGGATACCCGTTTACGAAGGGGCTCGTACCAATATAATAACGATGCTCTACATCAAGGATCTTGCGTTCGTCGATCCTGATGACAATACACCGTTGAGAACGCTTTGTCAATTTTATCAAAATCCTTGTAATTTTGTTTTTGAGGATGTTACCCTCGACATTATGTTCAAACAGTTTAAAGAAGGTAAATATATTTTATAATAGAGATTAAAATATAATCTTTCCAAAATTATTTGACCGTTTTGAAGATTTCTTTTTAAATCTGGATAAACGTTGAAATAATTGGAAGCAATAATATATAATTATCGAGTTTACATTTATCAGGAATGTATCGAAAGTATGTCGTTTTAATCGACCTTAGAAAGCTTGGAAATAGGATTGAAAAAGTAAAAATTGAATGGATCAATTGTGATTTATCACAATAATGATTTTTCTTTTCTCAGGCCACAAAGGACACATGGCGTTTGTACAACGAGTCAATAACGAGGGCGAGGGTGATCCGTTTTATGAAGTTATCGGATTGGTTACCCTTGAAGATGTTATTGAAGAATTGATTCAAGCTGAAATCATGGACGAGACGGATGTTTTCAGTGAGTTAAAGCTGTTTATGTTCTTCGAGCTTTAAATATTTAGTAATCGCAATAGCGAGATTAACAAGATATATTCACGTTCAATGACATATCAGACTTAAATCGTAAAAATATTCATTGTAATGAAAACATTGAAAAATAATTATCAAAATATTAAAATTCAACGATTTGTTTTTTTTTGAATTATCGAAATAATTTATAAAAAAGCAGTAAGATTTTGAATATTAACTTTCAAAATGATCAAAGCATTAAAAAAAAGCCATTGAGTTTTGCAATATTATCCAAATTCCTAATACCTGCGATAATCGAAATTTATTAAATCGAATTGAAATCGTACAAATTTTAATTGTCGATATGAATTAAAAAATATTTATATAAACAGCTGACAATAGAAGTAAACGAAAGAGATTGGCACAACCACGGCCCATGCAAGACTTCACAGTATTCGCAGAAAAGAAGGAAAATCAACGTATACACATATCGCCACAATTAACACTGGCGATGTTCCAATATTTGTCAACGAGTAAGTGAAAACTCCAATTAACGACTATTTCAACGATTTAATTTAAGTCGTAAAAATGGCCTCAAACTAAAGTAATCCGTTTATTCGCAGCAGTTGATCCTTTCAAACCAGACACTATCTCGGAAACGATACTACGTCGCTTATTAAAGCAAGACATAATTTATCACATCAAAGTGAAGTCGCGGGAAAAAGCGAGAAACGATCCTGGGGCTGTGATTTACCAGCAGGGCAAACCTGTCGACTTTTTCGTTCTCATACTCGAGGGACGTGTCGAAGTCACGGTCGGCAAGGAAAATCTCATGTTCGAGAGCGGTCCTTTCACGTACTTTGGACAACAGGCACTGAGTGCAAACGTAGTAATAGGTAAAAAAAAAGAACAGTCGCATTGCGTTAATTAGAATTGCGTTTATCGCTGTACTTTCAAAAGTTATTATTTTTATCATAATAAGAAGATAATGATTATTTTTTTCTAATTTTCTTTCACGATGCTTACAGCGGAATCCCCGACTAACGTAAATCCTCAAGCAGTGGGAAGTATACAATCGATTAACTTGGACGCGATATTGCGTCACACATTCGTGCCTGATTACACGGTACGAGCAATCACGGAAGTCTTCTACGTCAAAGTTAAGAGATCTTTGTACCTCGCGGCTAAACGCGCCACGCTTTTGGACAAGAGCCAGAAGGATTCTAGTCAAGAACAGTTTGACGACGAAATAGAAAAGGTAATATATATAAAGAATAAGAAAATGAAATGATTAAAAATTAAATCAATTATAATATTGTTTATTTTATTTCAAGTTGCTTCATTCTTTGGACGAGGATGATCGTAGCATGCTCGAATCTCCAGTTTTATCGAGAAAGGAGAAGGATAAAGATGCGGAGGTACAGAGCTCTCCGAAGAAGAGCGTTACGGCACCGACGTCACCGATACCAGTAAGCGCAAGCCCACTCACGAACGCCAAGTTCTTATCGACGCGAACTGGACATAATGGAAAATTGAAAACATCACCGATTACTCTTAAGAGTCAGTGTAACTGGCGACGAGTTACTTGCACTTCGAAAACGGAATCCTTAAATTATCCGGCACTGAACAACCGTTCGCCTTAAAATTTGGAGGGTACATAGAGAATTATGGCATAAAGTGCATGACAGTGTTATTTTTCCAAAATTCTGGAAAAAATTTTCCGGTGGTAACTAAATCTACAAAAATTTTTCCAAAATTTTGGAGGAATAAGACTGTCATGCACTTTATGCTATAAGTCTGTCATGACAGTGTTATTTTTGCCTAAATTGTCCGGCACTGAGCAACCGATCGCCTTAAAATTTGGAGGGTACATAGAGAATTATGGCATAAAGTGCATGACAGTCTTATTTTTCCAAAATTT